>CAKNXH010061342.1:77467-108103 GCA_932178445.1 Andricus quercusramuli
ACTCGGTTGGAAATTAGTGGGATAGGTATATTGTTGTAAAGTAGGTCGTTATATGGTATGAGGTATATAGGTATATATGTGTTAGGTATAGATATTTTAGATTGATCTGGAGTTTTCGTGTTATTTATTCAAATAACACGTTCACTCCGCAACACTGCTCCGACCCAGGTTGCTGATCAATCTCTCTAGCGATCACCCCAAGTGAGGAGCCTCACAAAATTGTTATGTATGCTTCCCCACTTGGGCCCATTAGTATCCAAGGTCTTTGTTTCAGGTATCATTCACTCTATTGTCACTCTGTTTATGAACTATTTGTCGCCACACATTTCTGTCCTGGCATACTACTCTAGCTTCATTCACGTCCATGCATTTTTTCATGCAGGCTCTTGTATTTCTATGGCTTCTTAAGTCTCTTCGTATTAGTGTCTCATTCACAGATTCTAACCATTCTTTCGGCGGTCCACCTCTGGGCATTCTGCCATTTACTTCATCTTTATACACTTGCTTCGACAGTCGTTGATCTTTCATTCTTTCAAGATGTCCGAACCACCTTAGCTGATTTCTTTCCCATATGTCAACTAGTGTCTCCCCTGTACCACATTCTTTGAGGATTGTCTCGTTTCGTACTTTGTCCATCAGTGTTTTCCCGCATATTATGCGCAGAGGTTTCATGCCGATCGCGTTGATTTTACTCCTGTCCTTTTCTTGACAGGTCCATGTTAGCCATTTTAGCTTTTTTTGATATGTTTTTATTTGTGAGGATGGACCCTGCTCTACCGAACACCTGCTTACCCTTATTTATGCGCCTATCTAATTCCCCATCTATTTTTCCGTCGTTAGTGAATAGACTACCTAGATATACGTACTTGTCAACTTGTTCTAATCTCACATCATTTAGAACTATGTTGCATATTGTTTTCCCACTTTTTCCCTCAAACACCATGACTTTCGTTTTATTCACGTTAATTTTGAGGTCCATGTTCTTCATGCTTGTATTAAGTTTATTCAACGTTCTTTGCAAGTCTTCGACTGATTCTGCCATAACAATCTTGTCATCCGCGAAAGCCAACCCACGTACCTTGACGGTTTCGAGATCTACACCTTTTTCGTCGAAGAGGGCAGTTCTAAGACACTTATTCATGAATATGATAAATAGCCACGAGGACATTACCGTTTTTCAAGTTCTTAATTATATCTCTGACCTGAGTGACACAGACTTTTTCGATTGGGTTTTCTAGTGCATTATGTTCTATGTCGCAGTTTTGTTGCCCTATATCTTCACCTCCTAATAGTTCTTTAAAAGAGTCTTTTAAAGCGTCTACTATCCCGTCTATATCATATAGCATTTCGCCTTTTCTGTTTCTCATGCTAGCAAACTCTGTACTTTTACTTTCCTTCAACTGTTTATATAATAGTTTCATAATTCCTTCTTTACTCTCTTTGACTAGTCGTTTAACTTTCCTATTTTTGTGTCTGTAATCATTTTTAAGTCTAGTTCTCTCCTCATCGCTAAGATCTGTCATGTTCAGCGTTTTATTGTGCGCTTCTTTCTTTTCTTTTTGGGCTGCCGCAATTTCATCGTTCCACCACGCATCGCCATACTTTCTTCCTACAACCGCCGTACCACATACTTCGGTCGCAGTTTTGACAATGATATCCCGTAACAAAGTCCACGCGCCCTCTATATCTTTATTGCTTATAAGCGCTTCCCACGTTGCCCTATCTATGCGTTCAGTTAACCTCTTTTGAAACTCTGTTTGCACTTCTTGTCTCTGTAAATTTTCAATTTTTATTCGTGTTTGCTTCGTTTTCTTTGTTTTCTTTGTTCTCCATCCCCGCCCCAAGTTTATTCTGCAGACTAAAAGGTAATGATCAGAATTGCATTCGGAACCCCTCATGACTCTTGTATCTTTAACTAGTTCTCTTAATCTTTCATCCGCAATAACAAAGTCAATTATGCTGTGGCTATTTCCTTTGCGCCAGGTGTACATGTGGATCATTTTATATCTAAACCAAGTATTTGTAATGAATAGGCCCTTTTATAAGCATAAACTAACTAGCTTTTCCCCGTTATAATTTTTTCTTGTTGGATCTCTATGAGATGATGACTTCTCTCATCTTAAGATCATTCACTCCTCTAGCATTCCAAACACCCAGTCTCCATTCATCGCCCGAAACACGACCTTTACGTTTACCGTGTGCATGCCTTTGGTCAATCCGAGTTTCAGTCCATTCCGAGGCTACTTTATTGTTTGTATTATTCATGTTTAGATTGTACTCCCAACTATCACCTGTATGCGCGAGATTTGTTTTGCGAGTCGAAATCATGTCCGAATTAAGCAGTGATTTGTCTCATGGTGGAGTCAATCTGTAACGTCAGTCCCACCAAAACTTCTGTTACTGGGGGAGGGGGGATAAGGACATGAGAAAGGAAGCCGAGAGTCTCAATAGGTGGGTGATTTATGCTGAGAAGGTCACCAGCCTTAAGCAGCGTTTTATTAGATAGGAGTTGATATGCTCCCATCCGCCGATTGTTACGCGGTTATAAAATCTTTTATTGAATAAATCTGCACACATAAAAAGAGTTTACAGAAAAATAATGAAAATTTTTGAAACTTCATATTTTGTGTTTAGTTCTTTCCCCATTTTCAAATAAACGACTGACTTCTGAGAGTACTACAGCCCGACTGATTTTTGAGGACAAAGGCTTGCTATTTAAGTGGGTTTCCGCCTTGTCTTCAGAAATCTTCTTCACTTTTGAGAGGTAATTTAGAACAATAGAGGGATTAAATAGCGTGTTTTCGAAAAAAGCTAATTGAAAAGTAATCGCGCAAAAATCGACCGGTTTACTGGGCAGTTAGGATTTTTATTCTTTGGAAGTAAGAGAGTCGACTGATCTCTAACACGTATTCAATATAATTAATAAGTATGAACATCCTCATCGGGTACGATTAAAGTATAATGGTGAGGTTAATTTTCAATGTTGTCTTCTGACAATTGATAAAATAAGTTACGAAATTGTTTGTCTTCTTTCACGTTCCAAACAAGTGAGCATTTGTTATTGAAAAATCTAATCATTAATTTCGAAATTTAAAACATTTTTGCTCTAATAAAATTAGATAATTTAAGGGAGGTCGCAGATTTTAATTTTCAGAATTTCCTGACTTTCCTCTGATTTTTCATTGATCATTTTTTCATTTTACCTGACCATTAATACTTCAAATTCGGCTTTAGGTGTAAACTTGAATTTTCCGATTTTGTCTTACAAATTTCTAAGCCTTCTTCGGAATTTATTTCTTTAATTCGAAGTGAGTTTCTTTGGATTTACAGACTCTTTCTTAGAGAAAATAACATTTCTGTCGTAGGCGCAACAGAGAATTTTTTCAGAAAACTTTAATGTACAGCTTTTAGTGAACATCCGAATTTTACGATTATGGCGTATGACTTTTCCATAATAATTTCCAGCATTCCCCTACCTGTGGTCACCCTGTAATGCCAAGAAATGATTTACTAGTTATAGTTATTACTTAATTTTATAAATTTTGAAAATAATTTTTAATAATTTTCTAGGTTTGGCGATGAGTTGAACGCAAGATTTCCAAAATTATGATTATGACCATTTATTTTGTTCTCAAAAATAATATCTTTTTACAATAGATTTTCCAGGTTTTAAAATATAAAACGGAGTTAGTGGTTTTCGGTTCATGGCCAGCATTTATTAAGAAACATCTCACATACTGTATGTAGAATATATGCCTATAACATTTTTACAATCGAAGCATAACCAAGAAATGAACATAAAAAGGTCATTTCTTTTGAATATTGCAACAAATTTGTATTCGTATTCCGTTTTTTTAAATATTAATGAAATGAAACCAGTTCGAATTTTATTTTCCGTTTTTAATAAAGTCGCAAAATACCCCATTAAAATTAATGTAGCCGAAAAGAGACTGATTCATATTCCCGGGGACAGCCACATCCGTGCATTTGCGGAGTAAATATCGAGCGAGAGGTAAACCCGTTTTTCAGGCTACCTTCACGCTCTCAAAATGGACCGCACGCTCGAGTAGCTCCAGTCAAAAACAGCTGATCTGCTCATTGCATCATCTCCGTACGCCTGCTTAATAATGGCGAAAGTCTCGGTTGCAGACTTTACAAGTTTAACACAAAACTCCACCTCGCAGCGTTGTTCGAGCATGTGGTCCATTCTGAGAGCGTGACGGAAGCCTACAAAAAAGTTAACTTCTCGCGCGATATTTACTCCGCAAATGCTCCAAGGCGACTGTTCGATCATGCATTTGGTTCCTGAATCCCCCAGCGTCTATCCTTCCCGTAAATCGCTCCACTGTCTGGGCTATAAAAAGTCAGTCCTACTACGTATGGAACTTTGAGAGCCTGACGGAAGCTTACAAAAAGGGTTTACTTCTGGCGCAATATTTACTCCGCAAATGCTCTCAGGCGACTGCTCAAGCATGCATTTTGTTCCCGAAATTCCCCACCACTTATCCTGCACGTAAAAAACTTCCTCCCCTGCTCTTTCTGGGCTGTAGAAAGTCATTTTTACTACTTATGAAACAGGCCCTGTAAAATGCCCTAAATAACCCAATGCCCAACCCGACTAGCGTTGCTGGACACTGAAATTACTCGTCATTTTAAAATCCTTTTGTTAAATAAAATACCCCGTTTTAAAATTTGCTACGATGCTACTTTAATGAGAAGAAAACGCATTATTTATTATCGAAAATAGAATATTTTATGCAATTCTGTATAAAAAAAATATATGTTGACAGCAAAACGCCCCCCTTCGAAGCGCGACGTAGTATTTTTCGTTCAATTTTCAAGAATTTTCTAATAGTGTGCGTAATATTGACAGATGATTCCGCAATATTTCACGCTTATGAAGAGAAGTCATGCAAATAATATACATTTTATGTAGTTGGTACCGTTTCCCTTTTATGTATTCAAGATCATTAAAAAAAAACAAGATACCGGCTTGTATAAATCGGCAAACGCGGCAATTTTTCACTTGTTATCAATTACACTCGTCAGGAGATTCTTCAAGATGGGAACTGCTATAGCTACTCTCTTTATAACCTCAGTAGTGTTGCTTCACTCTATTGGTAAGTTGAATAAATCTGATGATTTAATAATGTGATTCTTATTACAATATGCAAATCTGAGGTTAGACATGACCGTCATGACATTCAAACTAAAGCCTGGATGCAACGACCAATTCATGACCACCTACATACACATTGAAGCCTCATTCTTGAAAAATACTCAGCTGGATCGATTATTTTTACTTTTGTCTTCTATTATTTGTAGGATGCCAAACAACTGTAAACAAAAACAAAATCCCGTCTGCAAATAAATTTCAGCTAAAAGAGGTAAAAATCAGTTAAAATCGGTTCCACTCTTCTTTTCGTAATATTATACAAAAATATTATAGGGTTTCAAGATATAAAGGGTTTTTGTTTTTATTTAATTTTAAGGGTCGCTGCGAGACGGCCAAAGATGTATCCCGGTGCTTTAAATAACTGAAAAATTACGGGGATCTTTGCACTCCAGTACGAACAAAAATTTTCAAGCGAACAAATGGACAAGTTTAATAAAAGAATGTGATTGAGTAACATTTCCAGCTGTATTAAAGCAATGATAAGAATATATTGTGAAACTTGACAATGATTTTACAAACGGCTCCAAAATGTAGAAACAAGAATTATTTATACAATTCATCTATTTCACCTTATTTTATTCACTTTACAAATAGGCAGTGTCTATGTCTACCGCAATAATCCGTCCATTTGTACCAACATTTGAACAGGGATTTATTTAAATTCCCTTCTCCTAAATCTTAATTAAAATTAGTTTTTAAAGTTCCCATTCCACGTCAAAAATTACCTGTCCCAAAACCAAATTGTAATTCTTTACCAAATTCCCTATTCTAAAGTTAAAATTATAATTCCTTACGTCCAACCTCAGAATTATAATTCTTTTAGAAAATTCGAATTTCGTACTGAAATCATAATTTCTTCTGAAAAAAGATCTTCTCCTTTCGCTCCACTGGGAATCGAATCTCAGAACTTACGATTGCCGGGCGGGTGCTTTTCCATTAAGCTACTGGAGAGTTCGAGAGCAGGAACATTTAAAAAAAACCTGTAATAATAATAACTAATAATAATTATAATAACTTGTACCATTAAGCCGTTTCCCTTTCGGTGAGCCTCTAGGGGTAGGCGTGACACTACCCGATTCCGGTAGTGTTTCTAGGTGGATAGTTTCTTGTAGTAAATAACTACAAGTGTGGGCTCACCACACCCACGACCGCCAACAGCAACGCAGTAGTATTATTCTCTAACGGTCACCCATCCAAGTACTAACCGCGCCCAACACTGCTTAACTTCAGTGATCTAACGGGATCTGGTGTTTCCAGCGTGGTATGGCCGTTTATGTACGATATAGCAAAATAATGCGTGTACTTTGTGAAAAAAGTTTCTTCCCTCGATCTTTCTGGTTTTTTTTTTTTCAAAGGAGTAAAAACGGAAAATGCTCATGCATCAACCACATTCGAACTTTGGGGACCACGAGCCCTATATATACATCTCACGTATATATACTTGATATATATACACGTGAGATGCACACATGGGCGCGCAGTCGTAGAGGTAGCACTGTGGCGCACTTTCGCACGCCGCAGCCCTATGACCCTCCTTGCCACATCTCCAACATGCCTTCGCGCGGTCTGGGCTATCGCAACCAGCTGCCATATGGCCGAAGCCTAGGCAGCGGTAGCACCGAACCCTTTCTGCCTTTTTGTGAACACGACAGGACACCCACCCCACCTTCAGGTGTCCTGTGCGTACCAGTCTCGCAGCCAACTCCTCTGGCAGCTCCAGGAAAGCCTCCAGATTGCCCATGAAGGGTCTTTTCGTGAGGCTGACCTTCACTTCTCCGATACCCTGGTCACCGAAGTAGCTTCTGATGGCCCCCTCGATTTCCTCAGCTTCACTTGTTGGATCGAGGTCCAAGACCTCGATCTCGGTCCGGGGTACGAGCTCGTGCACAGTACCCCTCAACCTAACAGCCTCCCTCACGGCAGCCGAAAATTCGGCCCTGCCCTCCGCTCTAGGTCCGAGCTCCACAAGGACCTCTCCATTTCTGGTTTGCCTGACACCCCTGATTTTTACACCAAGGGTGTCCGGTTTCACCTTCTGTTTGAGGTCCTTGAGGACCTCGGCATAGCTTGGACCCTCGGCCGTTTAGATGAGAACCGCCTCGGGGCGAGCTCGTGTCCGCACCTTCTTCGCCTCCTTCCTGATGTTAGTGGCAGGCATGTCCTCTTCGTCTGGCTTCTTCGGAGTCGAGGACGCTGCTGTTGTGGTGTGCGTCATCGGTTTCTTTTTCTTCGGTTTAGAAGATCTTGCCTCAATGGGGCTCAGGGTGGACTCCCGTTCGCACTTCCGAGCGGGATTTTCCATGGCTTCATCCGTCTGGGTCTCCGTTTGGCTGGTTTATTTCACCGCTTCCCACATCTTCTTAGCAATCGCCTTCTTCTTTTCTTTTTCCGCGACCTCCGCTTCGCAATTCTTTATCGCCTGTCGGAAGGAATTCTGGGCGTAGCCCAGGAATTCTCTGCCAGCTCCTCCATTAGAGTCTGTGCCTCCTTCAGTCCATTCCTAATAGGCATGAACATATTTCGCTTAGTATTGCAGAATTCTTGCATCTTCCACAGTACATCATCTAACTCTTCAAAGACTTCTCTACCCTCCGTCATCCCTTTCTTTGCGTCCGCATAAGCCCCCTGACTGATGTCAGGTTCCTTCACATCATCAGACTCTCCCTCCGACTCCTCAGACACACTTCGGTTTAAGTTTGGTTCATTCTCTATTTGAGTTCCCACGAGTAGCTAGGGAATTAAATGTCCACCCCCGCAGAGCCCCGCATGCGAGGGTAAGGTATGTGTACCCTAGAAGGCGATCTGGTATCCTAGAGATACCGTTTGGAACACCACACCCCTGGTGCCACGCAGCCTTCGGCACGGTAGATTAACGCCTTGACTTGGAAGTTTTTCCTTCGGGACCATCCCTGGAGCCTTGCCTACGACTGCTTATTGAGTAGTGTAACCGTATTCAGCAGAAACCCTCGGTAAAGGGCGGCAACAGGGAGCGGTCATGGTTTTTTCTCGGTGTGTCCTTCACCCAGTCTGTTTGGTCCGCGGGGGCTATTTTATTTCAGCCCTACCCTCTGTTTCCAGTGAGCATTCCCCTATCCGCTACCCGGGGACGCGCCACGTATGGGTTACAGTCTCCCACTGTGGCGATCTCTCTGGTAGCTTAATGGGAAAGCACCCGACCGGCAATCGGAAGTTCTGTGGTTCAATTCTCAGCTCTCAATTCGATTCTCCATCTAGTCTGTAAAGACATTAAAAATGTCTGTCATCCTCTGTTGATAATACAGATTTTTTTATATATTTATGTTGTATTTTTACAGAATTAAGTTCGCAAGCAAATAGGAACATCGTGGCTGATATTCCTGACATGGATTATGACGAGGTACCAGGACATCCAGTTCCTAGGGGTGTGCCAATAAGGTTCGAAGGTCGAGTCCTTGCAATAGTCGAGAAATATCGTGGGGCTAGAAGGGTTATTCCACCCACATTAAGCACAACTGAATATTGTATAATGAATCAAGCGCGAAGGAGAAGCAGAAATGAACCACGCCGCTACGTGGCTCAAACAGTTGACTCCGAAGGGTGGCTAGGTTGGCTCGCTAGATTTGCTGAAAGAAATGTAGGTACAATTATAAAAAGTAGAATTCTCCTTTTTTAAGGTATCATTTTTTGCCTGTCCTGTTTTTCAATAGGATAACCTCATACTCTTATTTCAATATAGAAAAAGACTTTGGGATCCAGTGTTGGGTGAGATAATTTTTGAAGGAAACTAGAAACTCATACACTGAGTGAAGAATTCCCGTGTAGTTCGGGTTTACACCCCAATAGTTCGGGTGGTTTCTCTTTTTTTGTTTCATACGAAGGTTTGGTGCGGTTGCAATACTGAGACGTGCGATCACCCCAATCATTCGGGTGTTCATCCGAAACAGCAGCGGCCGAAGTGGTGGGGCGCCCGCCCGAATACTTGGGGAGCTTGCACGAATGATTCGGGAGATTTCGCCTCAGCTCTTACCTTCGCTAATGGTTATCCAAAGAAAAAGCAGATAAATAGTTACCGTTTATTCAACTGACATCTCGCACATGAACAATCAAATCGACATCATCTTGAAACAGTGACATTCTGGAAGAGCCTGATTTTCACCAGCTGCGGCCATTAGCGAGCATGCGCAAACGTCGAACGCGCAACATTCACCGCGGTTGACGACTCGCTCCCGAATCATTCGTGCAAGCTCCCCAAGTATTCGGGCGGGCGCCCCACCACTTCAGCCGCTGCTGTTTCGGGTGAGCACCCGAATGGTTGAGGTGATCGCACGTCTCAGTAGTGCAAGCGCACCAAACCTTCGTGTGAAACAAAAAAAAAAGAGAAACCACCCGAACAATTGGGGCGTAAACTCGAACCACACGGGAATTCTCCGCTAAGTGTAAGTGCGCTCCACGCGCGTCTCATTGTTTGACATACAATCATTTTATTTACAAATAAAGTTCAATAAAACACCATGAAATTAATTTTTCCTTTAATAACTTTTATTTGTACACGGCTTGGCATGGGTGCCCTCTCACGATGCAGATTAAATACTTGTGCAATCCTAAACATTGGCATGCAACTTTCGTAAGACAATCTAAAATGACAGCGCGTAATTAACATCTATGTTCCCACCTGAAACGGGTATTAAATCTCTTCATTCTGAAGAATGTGCCATTATATCCGGAATTTTAGTACACATTTTTATAAAAATACATAATAAATGAGATATAGCAAATTATTTTTCAAATTCAGTAATAATAGTTCAGTATATTCATCGTAAACTACATTTGTGTTTCAAATGGGTTTGACTTTAATATTATAGTTCAGATAGGAAAGTTTTATTTATTATTAAAACGGGTATAGCTGCTTATATTTTTTATGTAAGCTGAAAAATAACCAAACTCTGAATTTGTTTACGAAAATTATTTAAATAATTATTATTATAAATTTGTCAAGTATCGTAGGAAAGAGCTACTGGAAATACGTTCTTTGTTGATTATTTATTATTATTAGTTCTGGGTTGAGACCTTAGCAGCCCCTGACGCTTAGGTAATCCCATTTCGTCCCCTTGTGAGCCTAAGTATGACCCCATAGCACTCTCCATACGGAGAGGACCGCAGCCACGCTAATGGCTGATATCTCTGACTCACTGATAAAGTGAGTGCATAAATAAACCTGTGAGTGTTAGACGTTTCCCCGCAACCGCAGGGCAGTAACAAAGGATGTGAGTAGATGTCTCATTATCCTTTCCGCACAGACGACAGAGGGGACTTTCTGCAAAGCCCTATCTTATGTCTGTGATATCCTAACTTCCCATGTCCTATGAATAGTTCGGTTAGGACTTTGATTTCATTCCTCCCGAGCTTGAGTATTTCCCTAGCTCGGTTGGAGTTAAGCTTTGAGCCCAAAAGTGTTTTGGCCTGTCTGCAACCAGAGACCAATTCCTACTCATTCTGATGTTCCTCAGTCAGCCAACTGTTAATTACTTCAGTGACTGACCTGCTGGAAATACCTACCACTGGCTCAGGTCCAGTAAAATTTCTTCCTGCTGCTAGCTTGGCTAGCCTATCCGATATCTCATTGCCCTTGATACCACTGTGTCCAGGGATCCATAGCAGAGTGACTCGGTTTTCGGTCGCTAACGTATTTAGTGTCTCAAAGCATTTCCATACTAATAGCGACGTAGTCGTTGTTCCGTTCAAGGCCAATATAGCAGCCTTGCTGTCTGAGCAGATACGAATGTTCCTTTTATTGCCGTACTCCCTTGCCTTGCAGGCACACTGGAGCATGGCCATAATCTCAGATTGTAGAACTGTGGTGTAGGACCCCATCTCAATTGTGAAGCCCATTCCATTCCTTTTACGATATACGCCGGCTTCTGCATTCTCCTCGTTCCTGGAGCCATCTGTAAACCAGTTGTCTCCATCACACGGCAGGTATGCATCACCGTTAACCCATTCCTCTTTCGTGGATAGGCTAACTCGATACTTCTTGTCGATCAGGTGGCGAGTGACAATTTTGTCCCTCGGCATGTTCAGGGTAGGCCTTCTCGCGATGTCGACTGAGATCTTCACTACTGTCGAGACCCTTCTGTCATTCACCAAATTCAGCTTCAGGCCGCCTTCGCAGCTACGTCCTTGATGGTAAGAAAGAGGGGCTCTAGGCCTAATAGTGTCCCCAGTGCCATCGTGGGTGTCGACTTCGAGGCTCCAGTGAAGCTTCTCAAAATCAGTGCCCTGATCCTTTCCAGTCGAGACTTCACAGTGGACAGCTCGACCCTGCTCCACCAGACTACCGCCGCATAGGTTAACCTGGTTCGCAAGATCGCTGTATAAATCCACATAACACAGTTTCAAGCCCCAGCCATAGGGTCACAACTAGCTTCTTGAACTTGTTTTCCAGGTGCTCATTCCATGACAGCTTCTTATCCAGAATTACTCCTAGACATTTAGCTCGTTCTTTGATTTCCAGTTGTTGTTCTCCAAGTTTCAATTTACTCGTAGTTGTCCACTTGTGGCTTCTGGTGAAAACAACCGCATCTGTCTTACTCGGATTAAGCGATAATCCAGTTTTCTTTCACCATGAATCTACTATCATCAGTGCTTGCTGCATTACTCCGAAGAGCACATCCAGATCCTGACCAAGCACGATAACCAATATATCGTCCGCATAGCCTATGACGTGAAGGCCCTGACTCGAGACTAGATGAAGCAATTCATCCACTACCAGGCACCACAGCAAGCGCGATAAAACTCCCCCCTGCGCACATCCCGGGTAAATGGTTCCACTTAGAGTGACCTCAACCTTAGTCGTGGCTAGATTCCTGTTGGCCAACATGTGGCACGTCCATTCCACAACTGCAGTAGACACACCATGTGTAATTATGACCGCCCTGATCACCTCTCCAGAGGTGTCATTGAAGGCTCCTTTGATGTCCATAAAGGTTCCAATGGCAAGGCCTTTCTGCTTTAGTTGACCTTCAATTAGGCTTGTAGGCGTGTTGTTCCTTGTGGACCGGTCTGCTTGACAAGACCTTATCGCGGATATATCTATCCACAAGTCTTTCCACTGTTTTTAATAGGATAGAAGTTAGGCTGATGGGCTGGAAATCCTTGGGTGAAGTATAACCAATCCTACCTGCCTTCGGAATGAAGACTACTCTCGTACCCCTTCATGCCGTCGGGACTTATCCCAACGTAAAACTAGCCCTAGCAAGTCTCACTAGCGGCCCTATCATGATCTCTCCAGCCCTCTGTAAGAGGGCTGGATATATGCCATCCAGGCCAGGAGACTTGTAAGGATTGAAGGATTTCAGGGCCCACCTGACCCTGGCAGGGGTGCCAATCTCGTTGGCCAGCCGTCGTTTGGGGCCCAGTTGGGCCACATGTGACTTTGCTTGCCTCTGAGTTGCCGTCCCCCCTTCTCCAGACCTTGAAAAGCTTGGAAAAAGTGCCATGATCAGATGGGCCAAGGTATCCCCGTCCGACTCTGAGTGTCTCCTCCGGGCAATTTCAGAGTGCCGAGAATAGCGTCCGGATTTCGAGAAAGCAGCCTGTCTAGTCTAGCCACCTCAGCTCCCTACTCGATGTCTGTGCAAAAGTTGGTCCAGCTCTCCTGCTTTGCCTTACATATTGCACCTCTGTATTCGTCCCTCATCGTTGTGAATGACGTACATAGTTCCTTCGTTTCGCCAGTATTGGCACGTCTGAACCTCTCTCTGGTTACCCTGCGAAGCTCTTCGAGTTTCCCATTCCACCACCATGTCTCCCCAGCCTTTCGGACTCTTGTAGGTCGGCAATTACTTTCATAAGTAGCTTTGATAGCTTCCGTGAAAGTTTTGGCTGCGATCTCCAGGGTGTCCGCGTATCGAATTGAACTGGGAACCTCTGAGAGTGCACATCTTACAGTCGGTCACATAAGAGCGTAGTCACGATTACCATCGAATGGTAAATAGAAGGCTCAAATTTTTTATGTCATCCTTTGAGGGAAGCATAATCGTTAATGCTTCGTATAATTCAATCATATTTTATTTATTTAAAGTCAGTTTTGCATTGTTTAACAAAATGAGTGCAGCTTATGCCTCTCGCTTCGAGACAGTTTTTTTATGTTTGCACCCCAAGGGACCCAAAATGACTCAGGTGGCTGCTGCTAAATATATGCAAAAGTCAAAACAGTTTGTGAGCAAATGGGTAAACCGTTATAAGCAATAAAAAAACATCGATGACTTTCTCGATCGCGGCTCTTTCGGCAAGATCTCCGAAAAAGGTGAAAAAATGATTTTAACCATGTTTTCGAAAGATCCGACGTTAACTTTGCGAGAAGGTGCGCGATTGTTGTCTAAAAAAGGATTACGAATATCCCACGAAACCATTCGTAGACATTTGATGGCAAATGATTTGAAATTTCGGAGCACATTGGAGAAACCAATGCTGAGCGAAAAACACGTCCAAGAACGACTTGACTGGACAGAAGAAAATTTGGATCGCGACTGGGACGTCATCTTCTCCGATGAATCATATCTTTGGGCTTTTCCGAATATAAAGCATGCTTCGAAAAAACAGACCCTGCAATTTGAACCAGCTAGTTCGCCGAATTCGCAAAATTTGGAGGTCGCTTCCCAAGGAATATGCGGAAAATCTAGTCCAAAGCATGCCTCGAAGGTGCCAGGCCATTATTGAAGCTAACGGGGATTGGACCAGTTATTAAATGTATTTGTATTTAAGTTCATGATTCAATAAAATAATATTTGGTGGAATTGTTCAGTTTAGTACGTTTCTTTAGTAATAACAATGACTATGCTCTTATGTGACCGACTGTAGTTCCGTGGAAAACTGATCCCAGTCCGTTCTTCTTGGATTTCCGAACCATTTAGGGCCAGCGGGTACACCAGATATTCCAACACGAACTCTATCTGTGAGTGATCTGAGAGAGAGAGGGTTCGTCTGAAACCCTCCGATTCTTTATACTATCCCTAAAACTACTGGTGCAGAGAGTGATGTCAATTACTTCTTCCCTGACCAAATTACGGAACATCGGGGTGTTCCCCGTCTTAAGAATATCTAAGTCAGTAGTGATTAGGTATTCCAGTAGGTTTATCACCTCATTCATTACCTCTCGAGTTAACCTCCGTGCTACCCCACAAAGTATGGTGGGAATTAGCATCGCACCCCAACAGAAGAGGAATACTTCTTACCTTGTAATATTCCACCAGTGTACGTACCTCCACTGGTGGGTTAGTATCGCTGTCATAAGGAAAAAAAGCTGATCCCAGAACTAGCCTCCCTATTCCTTTGAGATCCATGGCTATCACCATCAGGTCTCTCGAACATAGTTCAAGCAGCGGGACAGCGCTAACTCCCTTCGTCAGTATACATGCCCTTGGTTTGGCCGTTTTTGGGACCCTGCAACAAAAAAGACCAGCCCCCCCTAATCCCCTAATGGTATCTCGAACTAACCATGGTTCTTGGATTAGAGAGATACCTGTATACTTCGCAGCCGAGCCCCTCTGCAAAACTGCAGAGGCGTCTTTGCTGTGATGCAAGTTAATCTGGGTAATGGTTCGACCAGGGGCAGTCATTTAGGTCTTCTCCCGATCTTCCTCTGTCCCAACAGGCTCCTCCTGTCTCTGGCCGGCAATCCTAAAGTTGACCCGTCCAAAGTGATGGAATGGCCTGTTGTTGAGGGCCGAACGGGCCCTCGTTTGGGACTCAGGAATATACACGACTAGGAGATGCCTAGTGCCTCCTAGTGTGTACCCTTCCTGAGGCTTTTCGTGCCTGACAATTCGTCAGGACGCTGTCTTCAGTGAAGGGTTGAATCCCTCCAACCAACGGAGCACCTCAGACGGGTGTTCCGGTTTGCCCGGGAACCACGCCGTAGCTCTCACCATCTTTTGGAGCAACTCAACCCCACCCACCTTAAGGGACGCACCTTCCCACGACTCTGCCTCGACCACCGCTTTGAGTGGCCAAGCTTTAGCCGCTGTGTCGGCTGCCACAAATACAAAGATCCCTCCTCTGCAGAAGGAGGTCACAAATTTTGGCCATTGGTCTGGGGACACTTTTCCAAGCGCCATCCAGGTAGCCTTCCTGAAGATCCCAAACTGCTCCACCGTGAGCAGTGAGTCCGGGTAGTTGGTGTCAGCCACCACCACCGTCAGGGGGTTGGTCCTCTGAGCGGCCGTTAGTCCGGCCCACGACGACTCTCTGTTCGTTGGTTGCTGGGCCGCCTTATGCCTATTCACAGGTCCAGCCACCCCCGGTGAAGTGCCCTCTGAGCCTCTACCTCTCTTCTAAGCCTGAATGCTGGATGTTAGCCCTTTATCTGCCGACGCTCCAGCTCCGGCAGCTGCTTCCCTAGCCTTCACAGCTTTCCTCCTCAGTATCCTTTTCATGGAACTGTTGATGCTATTTTTCTTTTTGGGGGACTGATTGGCCTCTCACAATACCATAGCCTTCTTCAGAGGGACCGTCAAATCCCTCAGCTCCCAAGGGAGCTGAGGGCACAGCCGTCAACTGAAATTGGCTTGCCGGAGAGACAGATAGGGGGTAAGAGTTATGTTGGGTCCGTCCATGCCCAACCCCTCACCCCCCTCCGCCACCTCCCTTCTTCCTCCTTCTCCTTTTTCATTATTATTTTGCGTGTCCATATTGATCCCACGAGATGCTAGGGAAATAAAGGTCTGTCCCTGCAGAGCTACGCATGCAGGGGTAAGACTGTAGTTACTCGTTGGGGGGGGGGGGGGGGGGTCATCCAGTGTCCCCGAGATGCCGTTAAGACACCTTCGTAACCCCTAGGTGCCAAAGTGCCATGAACACGATCGCTCGACACCCACAGCTTAGGGTGGTGGTCACATTGTGTGAGACACTCAATGTACAAATATCCGCTTGCAAACCACCATAACAAAAACGGAGGGCTGTTTTTTGGTCGCCATGCGCGCCGCAGATCATTCCTGTCCCGATTACAAAACTGTAAATCGGTCCGGGAGGGTCCTCGACCCAGGGATCCAGAAAGCATGTGTTAGCTAGGCTCTTTCACCCTTCTACCATACCATAATCACACATGCCAGGAGAGCCCGTTTATAGGGATCCTTTAATTCATAACCATACGCATGCAGGCCGAGGTCCTTTCGACCCTCATGTCCCACATGCTTAAGCCTCCCCACCGACTACAAGGTGTTACAGCCCACAGGGGAGGTTCTTTGTTGATTCTTTGAACAAATTGTGCCTACTCTTTGAGAAATAGCCAAACTCTTAATTTGTCTCTGGTTGAAATAAATAATAATGCTTTGAAATTTACAAAGTAACATAGAAGAAATTCATCGGAAAGACATTCTCAATTAATTCTGTAAAAAATGGAGCCTATTCGCTGAAAAATAGCCAAGCTCTGAATTTTTATATGAAAATTGTTTAAATAATTAATAGTTATTGTAAATTTGTCAAGCATTGTAGCAAAAACTTATCGAAAGAAATTCGTTGTTGATTCTGTAAAAAAATTAAGCCTATTCGCTGGATCATAGCCAAACTCTGAATTTGTTTATGAAAATTGTGTAAATAATTAATAATTCTTGTAAATTTGCAAAGTAATGTAGCAATGAGTTATTGGAAAGACATTCTTTGTCGATTCCATGAACAAATTGTGCCTATTCGCTGAAAAATAGCCAAACTCTGAATTGTCGTGTCATGTGTTATATCACTCCCCTATGTGGTATTCACGTGGACTCGAGCGGTCGTTTTCGACCTATAACCGTCCTTTGAACGAAGTATCTTAAGGCATTTACGATTTAATTTCCATAGAACGAGATAACATGTCCGTATTTTTATGTTAAATCTTTTGTTTGAGGGTCAAAATAACAGAACCGGTTTCGAATCTATCGCGTTAATGATCCACAAAAACTTTGTTTTAGTGTATTTAGAAATTTGGAAAAACCTTGTCGTGTTTACAGATTTTCAGGATGGTTTCACCGTTTATCATTGTTATCTCGAGCTGTCTTTTTCTTTCTTCTTCATACTGATTGAGGGGGATGGACAAGGTGTTCACTAAGATTTTCATCTAATTTTAGTTTAAGGGGCGGGATACTCAGTGCATTTGATTCTTGCGACCCGACCTAATTTATATCTTTTTAGTTTTTCGGCATCCCTCATCATGAATCCACTCAAGTTCGCCGGCAAGCCAAGTTTTCCGGGTTCGGGCTCTTCACTCCGAAATGTGCGTAGATGGGGCCCCGGACCTTCGCATGGACGGGCACTGGAAGTTGCGTCTTCCTCGTCTGTGAGTGGGTATTTTTCGGGACACCGGGTTGCATCCCTCGGTACAGACTTTGGAGGGTAACCACTCAGTAACGTTAATGCACTCATCATTTAAGGAGACCTCAGAGCGTATACCCCTAATATCGGTGATGAGAATCGGTCGAATGAGAGGTATTTGGGAGAGGATTCTCTAACGTACAATTATCCTGAGGACCATATTAAATGGTCTAAGCCGGAATTTACTTCAGCCCTATACCCGAGAAACGCCTCCCTCTATTCTTAGTTTTTTTGGAGTGCGATATCAGAGGAAGAAATGTAAGAAAGTGCGACCCTCTCGCGTTAGCAGGTAAGATCAGAGCGGTCATTTTTGGCCTGGGACAAATTTTTCGAAACCGCCAGAACCGCGCACAATTTTTTTGCGAACACAGGGAAGATGAAAACACTCTCGTAACCTCACAAGATTTAAAGGAACAGGGATACTCCGTTTTCATTTCTCCTCTCTAACCTACAAGGAAGCCCTTATCAATAGTGTTCCGCTGAGGTATTTCGCGCTAGAAATTTTAAATAGAACAACGGAAGAGGTCAGGAGTACAATCCTGTCCATCAGGTGCCCAACGAGGGTAGATAACACGCTGGACGAAAGAGTTGATATCATTTTTTCCTGGTCGAAAGTTCCTCGTCTTATCTTCCTCTCCAGTTTCGGTTACAATGTTACTCCTGTTATTCCCCCTCTTAAAAGATGCTATTCCTGTCAGCGCTTTAGGCATGGTTCTGACCAGTGCAGGGCTTCCAGGCCGACTTGTGACTTCTGTGCGGAGTTTCACAGAACAGATGAGTGCCCTAACAAGCTCGCTCCAGTACATTCTGCTAATTGTGGGGGTTGGACCTCATCTGGGCTTTGTACCATATACCTTTTCGAATTTGAAGTAATGCTACCAAGCCTGATATTGTCCTCCAAGATCTGAAGAACAAGATCATTTACGTGATTAAATTCTCGGCACCAGCCGATGGTAATATCACGGCAAAGGAGGAAGAAAAACGGGAGAAATATCAATCACTTCTTATCGAGCTGAGCAGGCTGTACCAAGGCTACAAAGTTCATCTTGTAGTTCTCCTAATCGGCTGTCTTGGAGGTATGAAAGCTTCATTAGCAAACTCAACAAGATTCCGGCATGCCAGCGTCAGGCTCATTCCATCGCGAACCGGATGCAAAAGGCTGTTCTTCTGGAATCACTTCATCTGGTCCGTCGTCACTGTTCCTCATAACATTCTACAAAGATTGGTAGCTCTAAAAAAGCATCCATAGGTGAAACCTTCATCTCCAACTGTCCCGTCTGCCGCTTAAGGTCACCCGCGGCTAGAGACATCACTCCAAGGAACAGCGTTGCCCGATGTTATCTAGCGTAACCAATCCAGTTTCTGACGCAAAGCATGAGCAGTGCGAAAACATACCACTGAAGCAGCGTTTCGTAATCTCAAAATGTCAAGTGTTGACAAGTGTTTTGCAAGATGTTTCGCTTATGCATGCATAGTGGCAAAGTAGTGATGTGCTTTTGGATGCTGCTGTCTTCGAATGGTTTGAGCAAGAGAGAAACAGAGGTGATTCAGTATCCGGACCGATCATTCAAGGGAAAGCTCTCATTTTAAAGAGATGCTCAAGGGGTCGCAAACGTTTTAAGTGCGTCAGCAGGAAAAACATTTATTTTAACGTGTAACTGCAAAATTTCTCCCTCATTTTCGTTAAATATTAAGATTACCCATAATAATCGCTGGGGATTGTATTGACCCTCAAAAATTTAAATTTTGTGGAAATTGTTGATGAAAGTTGTTGGCTTTAGGTTTTGAGGAATACTTGAAAAATAAAAATAAAATAAATAAATAAATTATTATCAACTACAATAAATTTTGATAATTTCTAATCAATTTGATTCAGAATGAAACATTTTATTTCCACAGACACAACTTTTAAATGAAACAAGAAATTTATTACATTGTAATTCAAAATTAGAGACTCAAAAACAAAAATTTTTATTACATTTTGAAAATTTCCATCATTTTTGTCTGCGGTGAGAATATTCTTAAAGTTATTCAACTACAAGGTTTTTTTTCCCCCACAATTTCGTATTAATACTAATGTGAGATTTACAAGGGAACCAAATTTCAGTCCCTCAGACATAATTCCTCATGATAACATATGATGAATTATTTACTGAACATTATTTCTCTCTTGAACTAAAAATTATGTTGAGGGCTATTTATCATAAAAACAGATAGAAATAAAATTACATTGCAATTTTTTAATTTAAATATACGCCACTGGAGAATGTTTTTTAAAATTAATTTTCGATTTCAATGTCTTCAGTCAACGTTTTGAAAACAAAAAATTTTTTGTGTACAGATTTTTAGGGTATATAGATATATATTTAGACTACATTGTCATTGTTTTTTCATCGATTGTACTTCTTTAAAATGAAACCATGTTTTAATAATTCTGTAATATTTAACATAAGTTTTTAATAGAATTAAATACAAATACAAATTTTAAATTAAAATTTTTTACAATACCACAACTGAGATAATAACACTTCCAATTGTAAACCTGCGTACCTACAACATATTATGTACTTTTCACAGATTTAATAAAACTCACTGATGAGGGCCACCATTGTGTGCCGAAACGTCTGAAACAACTTAATTCGTTTCCATTCACCTGACCCTAAAGCCAACAACTTTCATCAACAATTTCCACAAAATTAAGATTACCCTTGTCTCCGTATAGGAGCGAAAAAAAACGCAAAAAATTTAAAAAATGATTTTCACTACTCAGGAAAATCCAACAGAAATGGTTTACACGGCCCTGACTGTTTACGTTCAGAGTACCTTAATTAGAGCCAAAGGTCAGAACCAAAACCGAACTCAAATTCAGGTTCGACTTACTTACAAAATACATTTGGAAGGGATGGAAATTCCGACCCATATATCGCTGCTACATCCGCTGCATTTGAAAACTACAACATTATGTATTGTAGCGTTACCCCACATTTCGGAAATAAGCTTCCAATACATTTAGTGGAAGTTTTATGCGGGAATATAATATGTGATCACTTAGGAAGTTTTCACGATAGTAACAGGTTTAGTAATTAGTTATTTCTTATCATCAATGGTCTGATTTTAGCACTACCCGCGACTTTTTTTATGAGTCATGTTCAGTGATGGGAGAAGGCGAATATCTCTGGCATGCGCAGTAGTGATTCCTGTGTATTTTTAGGTTGACACATGGGGTGACATAATGCAAAAATACACAGGAATCACTACTGCGCATGCCAGAGATATCCGCGTTCTCCCATCACTGGTCTTGTTTTATTACTTGAAATCAGCCCTGATATAATATTTTTTATTTTGCAGGGGCAGATTGGGCGCAAAATACTTGATGGTGCTATGGAAACGGTATCGAATCGCGAATTGCGTGCAGCGCATGATCAACAGAACGCTGAAGATAATGCTATACGCGCCGAGCAAGAAGAGTATATACTGTTCCATCACGGCGATGATTATAGGACTGCACTTGAGATTCAACATACAGCTGCTCGTGAGCATTTTACCCGCATGGAACATCAGTGGGGTGAGGACGGTCTAAATGTACAACGAAATCACGCTAATCGGATTGCTCAGGAAGCTGGGCTTGATCTAAATGAAGACCCAAACGTTAGCGCTCTCATGCATAGACTCAGTATTAATACCCAAGGCGGCACATCTGCGGCTAGTTCTAGTTCTACTTATGGTACTAGTGAACATCGCCCCACACCCAGGGTTACTAATATGCAGCGCCTACAGGACTTGGCAAGACGTAGCAGACAAAGTGACTATCAAGGATATCCCGCTTATCAAGGATATACAGGATATCCCGGAAATCGAAGAAGTAGTGGAAATCAAGGATGAATCACTAATCAAGAATAATTGGGAAATTAATCTTAACCCAGTGGGCAAAAAAATTAAGGATGTCCTAGAGACGTCTTCGGGTCATCCCTTAGACGTATTTTTGAACATGTCTTTTGGACATCCTAGGGATGCTTTTAAGACGTCTAATGTCAGTACGAGAGACGTCCTGAGAACGTCCTATGTCTTTCAGACGTCTTTAGGACATCTTTAGGACATTGGACGTCCTAGGGACGCCCCAAGGACTTTGTAGGGATTTTCATGTTTTTGTGCACACTGGGTAAACCTTATACCATAGGTTAACATTAATTTTCGAACATTTATCTTTCTTGTAAATAAGTTAAGTTAAGAAATAAAATATTTTCATCCTTTCTTCGCTGAAAAAAAATGACTTTTGAACTTTTATGTATAAAAATAGCTTGTCAGACTTATTCTTCTGCAAAATTTTGTTATCTAACATTTATCTTCATTATTAATAATTTTAATTAACAAATAGACCATTTTGATCATTTTTTCGCGGAAAAAATTATTTGCTGTATAATATTATCGAAGTAGTCAAGGTAACATGTAATGCATGTCAGTAACATGAAATACTTAACACTTTTATAAATAATTCAAGCAGGCAAATAGAAAATCCTAATCTATTTTTTGCGGAAACAACATTATTCTTCATCTTATATCTTGACCTTTTCTATTATATAATTATTGAGAAATAAAGGGTTTAAATTAAAAATTGTATAATTTTGAAAAACTGGATTTGAAACGACAAAATGTTTAGCATTTAAATTCTAAATCCGAATGTATACAATTTGGAATTATTTAAATGGAAACCAAATACTTTTGCAGTTTGTTAACATGGTATAATTTCCATTTGAACTTTTTATATTTTACAATTATTTGGCTACAAACGATTTTAACTTTGAACAATTTAAATTTGAAATGACAAGATGTTAAACGTTTAAATTCGAAATACAAATTTTTACAATTGTAGTTATTTTAAGCAACCATGCATTTGATTGCAACAGCCATCACAAAATCATCGTTTTGGCTTCTTAAAAAAAATGTACTTAAAGATTATACTTTTCAAGATTCGAAAACTATTCATGCGTCATAGGTTATGTTCGTCGACAGCAACGAGATACGATGACCATGCCATGACGATTGTCATGACCAAGTTGCCGGAGTGTGTGCTCCACTGTATCTGAAACATAATGTCGGGCAGGACTCAACTGAACCAACTCAGAAGAGATGGTCCGGTTTCCCGACGTACGTAGCAAGGCGGCGAAATTCAAAAGATAATGGGACTGCCGCTCCGTGCAGGAGGAACCTTTCGACAGAAAGATTCCTCCCGCACAAGGCGGCGGTGAAAAAAATTGAAGTGTATTTAGATTTTGAGGTTGGCTTTTTTCAAGAATTTAAATAAATGACTAGCAATTTTAATGGATGGCTTGGCTAGTAATTGGTAAGAACAAAAGGGGGGAGGACATTTCAGAAATTTCGATAGGGCTTTAGTTAGTTCCGATCTATAGGCTTCGAATCTGGGGCAAGCCCATAGAATGTGGTCTAAGTCTTCGTCGACTTCAGAATCACAGGGACATCCTCCAGAAGGTATTATATTTTTCCGTGCAAGGCTAGCGTTCAAAGCATATAGTGGCTGCTTCTCATGCTACATAAGGAGACTATCCACTCTCTAGGGGCAGTGAATGATGAGAAATAGGTTTTTTTAGTGTATTTGTAGTAACGCTGGGTGAAAAGGACACCCTTATTTTTTCCTATTTCTGTAAAGTAATTGTGGCAAATTTCATCGAGAGTTTTTTGGGCAGAGCCGAAGAAGTCAAAGAAAGGAAGGGGGTATTGAGAAGGGAGGTGTCTTTGGCTGCTGACTTAGCCGCCACGTCTGCTGCTTTGTTTCCTGCTATACCTTTATGTCCAGGGATCCATAATAGGGAGACTACGCACTTTAGTTTGTCTAGGACCGCTAAAAGATTTTTAATAATAAAGATCAAGTAAGAATTTATGGAAGCAGAACATTTATTAGCAATACTTTGAAGAACACTTAGCGAGTCTGTGAAAATTACTGACTTAGAAAACCGTTTTTGGATAATGTAGTCTAGTGTATAGAGTATGGCTATGGCTTCGATCGAGAAAATAGAGGCAAAATTGTGCGTTTCTGATCTACGGATCCGATTTCTAAAGTCTTTAACATTTTCAAATGCGTTCAGGAGGACAAACCGGTTTTTGATACTACTTTTAGTTATTCTAACGCGTTCAAATAGGGAGTGGGTGATTGAGGTCTGAGATGGTTCTGATGACATATTTTTTGGCCAAAAAGCAAAATCTTTTTTTGAAAGAAGGTTTACAACATTCTGCCATCATAACATTAATAGGGGTACTGCCACTGTAACCGACGGCTAATCTTAGAGCTTCATTACGGATTTTTTCAATTTTTTTAAAGTATTTATGAGATACGAAGTTAAAAACATGGGATCCGTATTCCAAATGGCTTCTGATGAGGGACACATAGACCATTCTAAGGATTATTGGATCTGCACCCCACCAGTTGCCTCTCAGAACCTTTAAGATGTTCAATATTTTCCTAATTTTATCGCAAGAGTATAGAAAGTGAAATTGGAAAGAGAATTTGAAGTCGAGAATAATACCGAGAAATCTAACGTGGGGGGAGGGGGATATTAGGATGTTATTTAGTGATAGGGTATATGCTGGGTTAGAGGTATCAATATTCCGTCTATAGAAAAGAACCAATTTGGTTTTTTCAGGACAGACCTCGAGACCTTTTTGTTCTAGAAAGATTGCAAGTGCATTAAGGCATTGTTGGAGAGATTGAATACGGATTGTTGGATCAGAAGATCGACAGAATATGGCGATGTCATCTGCAAATTCGACGATACTGCAATTTTTAGGGACGAGTAGGCGAATTTTTCTGGTATAGATGGAGTAATTTATCGGGCTGAGGATACAGCCTTGTGGAAGGCCTACTGTACTACGTCTGGGGCTCACCAAGTTCGCCATTAATTTTGAAATAGACATTCTTGCAAGATATGGAATTGTATACAAATCTGGCCAATTGCCAGGGGACACCGATTTCTTTAAGGTCTTCAATAAGAATTCGGGGAATGACGCTAGGAAAAGCACCTTTCAGATCCAGGTATAGGCCTGCAACAATCTCGCCACTGGCAACGCCCGGAAGTATTTCGGTTGACAGGATAGCAAGATTATCAGCGCAGGATCTTCTCTTCCTGAAACCGAACTGAGCGGGAGACAGAAGATGGTTGTGTTCCACATACTACGAAAGTCTATTGTAAATTAACTTTTCCATCACTTTGAACAAGCATGAAGCCAAAGCGATTGGACGACATTTGCCTGGGGTTGATTTAGGAAGAAAAAAATAAGAAATTCAATCCAAGAGCTTGGAGAAGAACCAGATAGATAAATTTCATTGTAAATTTCGAGAAGAGTTGTCTGGGCTTGTTCAGGAAGTTGTAATATGATACTGTAGTCAATTTTGTCTAAACCTGGGGAGGATTTAATTTTTAACGAAGTCAGGGCGATGGAAAACTCAGACATCGTGAAATTGGCCTCTAAGAATTCATTGCCCTGAGAGCTGACATGATCAGGAAATGAATCGAAGAAGACCGTTGGTGGAAACATTTCCTCCGCTAAAGCGTGGAGGCTTCTGATTGTTTCTTTATCTCCTGAACAGGAAGCATTTGCTGGTTGTGTGTATTTGTTTTTGAAACATTTAATAACACGCCAGACTCTGGAAATTGGGGTAGTTCTGTCTAGGGACTCACAACATTTTCGGAAATTGCTTCTTCGAGCAGTATTAATCGTGCGCCTTGTTTTTGCTTCTACGCTATTTAAATTAATGTAATTCAAATCATTTCTGCATATCCTAAATGCAGCTAGGGCCTCCTTCGTTTCTCCGACTGCCGTGTCACAATTTTCATCCCACCAAGGAGCCGGGATGAATTTTTTCTTTCAAGAACTCGGGTATTGATTCTAATAGGTTTTACGGAAAGGCATGCTGTAATGACTGCTTCATCCACACTTTTAACGAAGGCTTTATATTTAGTGCGACAATCTAACGATTGGAAATTAAAAACACTCTCGTTTTGGGAGATCGATACAGTGAGGTGAGAATCAAAGGTAGACCAATCAATTCGCATGATATTACATTTGTAAGAAAAGAACGGGGCAATTGGGGTTGAGACTCCCAGGGTTGAGACCACTGGGAAGTGGTCACTACCTAAAGAGTCGTTCCAAACACCCCAAGAGGAGATGTTAAAGAGATTTGGGGATACGAAGGTTAAATCGATGATTGAAGGGGCGCTACCAGGTCTAGTGCAGTAGGTGGGTTCTCCGGTATTTAGGGGAATTAAATCTGTCTGGTCTAGAGCAGAGCATAGCTTCAGTCCGTTATTGCAATTGTGTAAACTTCCCCATAGTGAGTTATGGCAATTGAAGTCTCCAGCAATGAAAACTGAACTTGAGTTTATATTTTGAATAGAGTTAAACAATCTAGTCCACGTCTCTGACGAGATAAAGTTATCAGAGGCAGGCACTCTGTATAAAGAAACAATGAGCAGTTCACCTAAGGAAGTTTCTACTGAGATTGCAAGCGTCTCTAGTTTGTTGTCAAGACTAGGCACAGAGGTGACTCTAGAGAATGTGATTCCCCTTCTTATGGCAATAGCCAAGCCACCGCGGCTGTTTGACGCGCCTATCTGCTCTGATGATGTTGACATCTTTAATTTTAAAATTTTGCTTAGAGTCCGGTTTTAGAAAGGTCTCAGACATAAGTAGGATATCAAAATCGTCACGGATATTTGATAGGTCGCCTTATTTATTCAAGACGCCCCTTTTAATAATCCAACTGTTTGATTGAAAATTAATCTGTCTGTTGAGGATTCAACTGTTCTGTTTAAATTTCGACTTTTTTAGTGGAATTGAACTGCCTTTTTATTTAAAACTCGTTACATTTTTTGGTTGAGAACTCAGCTTTTTGACTGTTCATTCAACTACTTGGTTGAAAGTGGAACTATTTTAATAGAAATTACTTTGCTATTTTGAAAATTCATCATTTCAAATTTCGATTTTCATCAATCGTCAAAAATATTTTACTTGCTTTTCTTTTCTATTATTTTAGATATTAGAAGTTGTTTTGTTTATCTTAAATTTGAAATTTTGAAAATTAAATATACCAATTTTATGAAGAAAAATCATAGAAAACCTTATACGAATTGAGAAATATTTTTGCTTTTCAATACTTTGCGGTTAAATCAAAATCTTCAAATTATCTAATAAATTACATTTTTGAAAACATCCCAAACGATTTCAAAGGCGTCCCAAATATTTCAGAAATATTTGAAAGATTTTAAAGAAATTCACAAAGATGTCAAAACATTTCAAAGAAATTCACAAATATTTCAAAAACTTTCAAAACAATTCACAAAGATCTTAAAACATTTCAAAAGATTCCAAGCGATTTAAAAGATGTTGTAAATAGGTCACAAATATTTTATAAATTTTAAAGAAATACACAAACATTTTAAAAGATTTTACAAAGATTTCAAGGATTTGAAAAATGTCATATATTTAGAAATTAATTGAAAAATATTTTAAATCATTTCACAGAGATTTTATCAATTTCGAAGAACTATTTTTAATATTTTAAAACAATAAACAAATCGTCCGGAATTGGGGTTTTTAATTTGAAAAATATTTCAAAGAATATTTAGAATATTTGAACAATAATAGCTTTTGTTAATATTTATCGTGAGAAATTGGTATTTTTTATCAAAAATTCAACGGTTTGATTGTTCAAATACATATTGTAAAAAAATTGTATATAGTTTGTGATGTGAAATGAGTATCTGAATTAAATGTACCAAATGATGTGTACATGTTTTTTTTATTTTTTAAATTAGTTTAAAAGATTATTGATCAATCAAATTTTCAGAAATTAAATTTTAAATTTGGAAAAAATTTAAATTAAAAGTTATTCCAACCTTACAATGAAAATAATTAATTATTGCTTTTTATATTGTGAACTGAGATAATAATTATTACTTGAATTAATTTCTTCACTATATTAAATTACATGAACTCGTTACTTAATTCAAGTTCATGTAGTTAAATATTGGCAATAATTTGTTTAATAAAAGTATATTTATATTTAAAATATCTCTATTCCAATTATATGATTTTTTTAAATGTTTGTGATGTTGTGAAATGAGTATCTAAATTCAATTTTAAAAATTATATGATGTATATTTTCATTTTTCCTGCAATTAGAAGAATTATTTCAATGTTTCAATGAAAATAATTATTTATTCAATTAGGTAACATAAATTGATTATTTAATTTAAGGTTATGCAATTGAATATTGACTATAATTTGTATAATAAATGTGTACTTATGTTTAAAATAATTTTATTATAATTATATCCTTTTTGTAAATGTTTGTGATGTTGTGAAACGAGTACAGTACAGTTTTTTCGTGGTTATTTTAGCAATAAATTTAGTTAGAAAGATTTAAAAAAAACCGTTGGAAAGCTTATTGAATTTCGCGTCGATTGAGTCGTATTATGATTAGTAAGAGTGAAAACGTAATAAATAGTTTAATTGTGAAAACGGAATGAATAGTTTAATTCTGGTTACTAAGTAATTGAATATTGGCTATAATTTGTATAATAAATTTGTATTTATGTATAAAATAACTCTATTTCAATTATATAATTTTCTAAAATGTTTGTGATGTTGTGAAATGAGTATCTGAATTCAATTTTAAAAATTATATGATACATATTTTAATTTTTTCTGGAATTAGTTTAAAAGGTTATTGGTGAATCAAATTTTCAGATATGAAAGTTTAAATTTAAAAAAAATATATGTATATACATAAAGTAAGAAATATTTTAATGTTTCAGTGAAAATTCAACCAGCGTTGAACAATAAATTGTGAACACGTGATAAATAGTTTAATTCTGGTTAATAAGTAATTGAATAATGGCTCTATTCATTTTTTAAATGTTTGTGATGTTGTGAAATAAGTATTTTAATTCAATTTTAACAATTATATAATACATGTTTTAATTTTTCATATGGAATTAGTTTGAAAAGTTAGAAAGTATGTTTCAATGAAAATAACTGTTTGTTTTCTTTAATTAAGTGACATGAATTGATTATTGACTTAATTATTATGCAATTGAATATTGGCTATAATTTGTATAATAAATGTGTATTTATGTTTAAAATAACTCTATTATAATTATAACATTCTCGTAAATTGTGATGTTGTGAAACGAGTACAGTACAGTTTTTTCGTGGTTATCTCAGCAATAAATTAAATAAGAAAGATTTTGAAAATCCCGTTGGAAAGCTTATTGAATTTCGTATTGATTGAGTCCAATTATATGATTAGAGTTTTGTGCAAAAAATTGTATCATGTTTTGATATCCGTATCTGTGCATCGTAAATACCAGCGTTGAACAATAAATTGTAAACACGTGATAAATAGTTTAATTCTGGTTAATAAGTAATTGAATATTGGCTCTAATCATCTTTTAAATGTTTGTGATGTTGTGAAATAAGTATTTGAATTCAATTTTAAAAATTATATAATACATATTTGTTTTTTCGGCAATAAGTTTGAAAGGTTATCAATAAATCAAATTTTCAGACATGAAAGTTGAAATTAATTAATACATCAAGTACAAAATTATTCAAATGTTTCAATGAAAATAATAGTTTTATTCAATTAGGTAACATGAATTAATTATTTCCTTAAAGGTTATGCAATTGAATATTGGCTATGATTTTTTATAGTAAATGTGTATTTGCGTTAAAAATAACTCTATTAAAATTATATCATTTTTTAAATGTTTGTGATGTTGTGAAATAAGTATTTCAATTCAATTTTAAAAATTATATAAAACATGTTTTAATTTTCCATGGAATTAGTTTAAAAAGTATGTTTCAATGGAAATAAGTGTTTGTTTTATCTGATGAAGTAACATAAATTGATTATTTCCTTGAAGGTTATGCAATTGAATATTGGCTATGATTTGTATAGTAAATGTGTATTTGCGTTAAAAATAACTCTATTACAATTATATTTGAACTCAATTTTAAAAATTATATTAAACATGTTTTACTTTTTTCTGGAATTGAAAAATGAAAATTAAATTAATAAAATTAAAAAATATATAAAGCGAAAATGATTTGAATGCTTCAATGAAAATAATTGTTTTATTTAATTATAGGTAACATAAATTGATTATTTACTTCAAGGCTATGTAATTGATTATTAGCTATGAAAAGAATTTCCGTGATGTAATTATTCTTGATTTAACGTCTGGGAATAACAATTTAGAATTTTTAAGGAAAAACCTTATTTAATCGACTTCTTCCAGACCATTTATTATATTATGAATGGTCTGGAAGAAGTCGATTAAATAAGGTTTTTCCTTAAAAATTCTGATTATTAGCTATAATTGACGGGCCGAGAGAAAAAGCGGTGTGGAATTAGTAGAGGAGCGAAAGCGAATTTGAAAAGCTTCAGCGTAACAACGGTTTGAATGAGCGTCAGAGGGAAAGCGGATTGAAATACGTTAAGGGCAGAAACGGCTTAGACGCCTAAACCGTTTCTCCTCGCGGCCAAAACTCAAGCCGTTTTTCCCTGTAGTCTCGTGGAAAGAGTATCTTCAGAACGTGGGGTTTTTCGGCCCCCACCACTTTCCCATCAGGGAGCAACACATGCAAACTTAGCGTGTCGGTGAGTCAGCTCTGTTACATGCTGCGTAGACCAGCTTCGTGTAAAGCCGAAAATGCACGAGCACGAACTTGTGGCTCGGGCCGAGCCGAGCTCGCCCGACTTCACGATTCAGTTTCGTGGGTGATTAGGAGGTTTGGGTTGATTTTTGTTTTCGCGAATGACACCTGACATACCCATGCATGTAAGGAAGTCCCGAAATATTTTTTATTATGTCTTTCAGGAACGTATATGGGATTTTAAGATTAGATTAATAATATTCATCTTTTTCAAGTGATTTCATTTTTTATTATTCATGTTTTATTTTTTCATCCATTTCGAATATTGTAAAGTTTAAATGATAATAAATAATTATCATTTTAAATTTAATGTATAGAATTAATGAAAATAAAATTGATAAAATTTTAAAGTATAAAATAAAATAAATTAATTAATTTAATTAATTAAATTATTAATGAATTAA
>CAKNXH010061343.1:15793-27087 GCA_932178445.1 Andricus quercusramuli
AAGACAGATAAATTTTCAACTAAAATAGAATAGTTAAATTTTCAGTCAAAAAAATAATTTTCAGAAAAATTAAATTTTCAACGAAATAGTATAATTTTAAACCAAAAAGTTTGAAGTTCTATGAAAAAAAAGTTTTTTCTTGACAACAAATGGATCATTTACATTCTCAGTTAAAAAAAAATTCCAAAGAAGAAAAAATTAATTTTCAACCAAGAAGATCAACTGTCTACCAATGAGATGAATTTTCAACAAAAAAGATGAATTAGTCAAAACGGGGATTAAGTATTCTCCAACCAAAATCGAATTTTGAATGGAATACAGGAATTTTCAGCCAAATATTTAAATTTTCAAATAATGGACATGTGATGAGTGGGTCACTTTACCAGATTCTTACCTTACCGGCACTTTTTTATTTCCTGAATTATTCTAACACGCCGAAATTTGCATTAGGGTAAAATTTCAAGTTCTTTCCACACCCTTAAGGCCATGTGATGAGTGGGTCACGTGACCAGATCCGTACTTTACCGGCACTTTTCTTGGAAATGAAAAAGGTTCCGGTAAGGGTAGGAATCCTCTCACTTGACCCACTCATCACATGGCCTAAAAAAATGCAATTTCCGACGGTATTTCCGACGTCGGAATCTGCATTAGAGTCAAATTTCAAGTTATTTGCACACCCTTAAGGCCATGTGATGAGTGGGTCACGTGGCCAGATTCCTACCTTACCGGCACTTTTCTTGGGAATGAAAAAGTGCCGGTAAGGTAGGAATCCTCTTATTTGACCCACTTATCACATGGCCTTAAAATTCAAGCTTTTTTCAGACCCCCTTATTAACTCTAAAGATATACAAAAAACACGGAGTAAATTTTGATTTTATGTTTTTAATTTAAAAAAATTTTTTTCAAATCCAGGAAGTTTTACGGTTTTGGATGAAGAAAGGAGTCGATGGTATCCGCATAGACTCTGGTCCATACCTGTTCGAAGATGAAAGGTTTTTGGATGAGCCATTATCCGGAAAGACATCGGATTCCAACTCAAAAGACTACACGACACCTATATACACCAAGGACCAGCCTGAAAATTATGAAATGATCCAGCAATGGCGTGATGTTATCGATGAATATTCTGCGAAAGTTGATCAGGTTTCCCGGGTAGTGATAGTCGAAGCCTACGCCAATGTATCGATGACTACGAAATATTACAAATACGGCGCTCACTTTCCCTTCAATTTTGCACTTCTAGACATCAAACAATCGTCCAAAGCAATCGACGTGAAGCGAATTATAGATACCTGGATGTCCAATTTACCCGCTGGCGCAACTTCCAATTGGGTGGTAAGTATCAAGTGTCATGAAGGTTAACTATTCAAGTGCCAAAGCTGCAGTCGCTTTAAGGCCATTTGATGAGTGGGTCACGCGACCAGCTTCCTCATGGGATACTAAATAGGAAGCCCTAAGAAAGGTGGGTCTAATCCTAAATTTTTATAATTATGAAAAAAGTTTTGTTTGTAAATAATTTTTTTGCTTTTTTCATGATTTTCAAAATTTATGACCAGACCTTCATTTCTTAGTGCTTCTTATTTATTATCCCAAACTTTCAACTCGATGTGACTGTTCGTGTCAAAAAAAAGTTAGGAAATTAAAAAATTGCCGGTAAGGTAGGAATCTGGTCACATGACCCACTCATCACATGGCCTTAAGGTGCTTCAAATGAGTCGGGTTGTAGCACAGAAAAAAAAATTTTATCTTAGCAGCAATTGGAAATGGTTACCATATGATGAGTGGGTCACTTGACCAGATTCCTACTTTACCGGCACTTTTTTTATTTCTAAACTTATTTCCACACGAATAGACACATGGAGTTGAAAATTCCGGATAATAAATAAGAAACTCTGAGAAAGGTGTGTCTCGTCCTAAATTTTAATAATCATAAAAAAGCAAAAAAAAAAAAATTTACAAAAAAAACTTTTTTCATGATTATTAAAATTTGGGACCAGACCCACCTTTCTTAGTGCTTCTTATTCAGTATCCCAAATTTTCAACTCGATGTGGCGGTTCGTGTGAAAATAAGTTAAAAAATAAAAAACATGCCGGTAAGGTAGGAATCTGGCCAAGTGACCCACTCATCATTCAAACTGAACATATAAATTTCCAACAAAAAGTGTCATAGTTTATATTTCAATCAAAAAAACATAAAATTTATACTAAAAAAAAAAACAAGGTTTTTAAAACCAAAAAAAAAAAAATAATAATTTTCAACAAATAAAGATTTTTCACTAAGGAAAGAACCTTTCACCTAAATTGTTGAACCTTCAAGCCAAAAGTTGAATTTCCTCTAGAAAAATTGAATTTACAATGAAAAAATTAGACTTCAGCAAAACATTATTTTTCCACGAAACTGATGAATTTTTACTTAACATAAATTGAATTTAAAGCAAGACAATTTTTTTTTCTACCAAAAAAGGAGAATTTTCAACTCAAAAAGATCAATCTTGAAAAAATAGAAATGTTACATTTTCAGTTAAAAAAAAATTAAAAAAAAAGACTTTTCAACTATCAGTTAAATTTTTAACCGAAGACGTGAGCCTGAAATAAAAAAAAAAATTTTAACAATGTAGTTTATCTTTTACCCAAGTAGTTGAATTTTTAATTTAAAAATCTTTAAAAAAATGATTTCTTAACAAATTGAATTTTCAATTAACCAAAAAATATTACTTTTTAACAAAATTGATCAATTGTCTACCCAATAGTAGCATTTTTATCGCAAAAAGATGGCATTTTTCTTAAAACAGATACATTTTTATTCAAAAAGAAAACAATTTTTTTAAATAGTTGAAATTTTGTCCGAAAAAGATGAAATTTGTACTAAAACAGAAGGATTTTCAATACAAAAAGAAATTGTTTTTTTTTTAAGTTGAACTCCCATCTGGAAAAGCTTTCGGTTTATTTTTTTAACACAAAATATGAATTTTAAACGAAAAAAATGATTTTACAAAGATTTTAGAAGTACTTGAAAAACTTAAAAATAATTTTAAAATATTTCAGAAGATTTCAAAAATTTCACAAAGAGTTTGAAGGTTGCAAAAGATTTCAGAGATTTGAAAGGATTTCCGAGATTTGAAAGGATTTCAAAATATTTGAGAAAATTTCAAAGATTTTAAATAATTTCACAGAGATTCTAGAAATATTTGAGGAACAAAAATAATTTAAAAATATTTCAGAAAATTTCAAAGATTTAACAAAGATTTTAAATATTTCAAAAGGATCACAAAAATTTTAATTATTTCACAAAGATTCTGAAGACTGGAAAAGATTTCAAAGATTTGAAAGGATTTCAAAATTTTTCAGAAAATAACAAGGATTTTACAAAGGTTTTGAATATTTCAAAGGGATCACAAAGATTTGAATGATTTCACAAAGTTTTTGAAAATATTTCAGTGACTTCAAATAATTTTTAAAAATGTCACAAGATTTCAAAGATTACACAAAGATTTTAAATATTTCAGAAGGATCACCAAGATTTTAATGATTTTACGAAGACTTTAGAAATATTTCAAAAATTTAAAAATATTAAAAAATGTTTCAGCATATTTCAAAGATTTTACAAATATTTTGAATATTTGAGAAGGATCACAAAGATTTTAATGATTTCACAAAGATTTTAACTTTTTAGATTTCAATTAATTTAATTTTAAATTAATTTTAATTTTTCATCAAAGACTTTACAAAGATTTTATTTTATTTTTTAAATCACAGAGATTGCAACAGATTTCAGAGATTTGAAAAGGTTTCAAAATATTTAGGAAAATTTCAAAGATTTTACAAAGATTTAGAATAATTTCACAAAGATTCTAGAAATATTTTAGAGAAGCAAAAATAATTGAAAAATATTTTAGAAAATTTCAAAGATTTAAAAAAGATTTTAAATATTTCAAAAGGATCACAAAGATTTTAATTCTTTCACAAGATATCAGAAATATTTCAAAAATTCAGCATTATTTAAAAATGTTTCAGAAGATTTCAAAGATTTCACAAAGATTCTGAAGATTGCAAAAGATTTGAAGGCTTTGGAAGGATTTCAAAATTTTTCAGAAAATGTCAAGGATTTTACGAAGATTTTGAATATTTCAAAGGGATCACAAAAATTTGAATAATTTCACAAAGATTTTAAAAATATTCCAAAGACTTGAAAATAATTTGAAAATATTTCACAACATTTCAAAGATTTCACAAATATTTCAAATATTTCAGAAAAATCACCAAGATTTTAATGATTTTACGAAGATTTTAGAAATATTTCAAAAATTTTAAAACATTTAAAATTGTTTCAGAAGATTTAAAAAATTACACAAATAGTTTGAATATTTGAAAAGTATCACAAAGATTTTAACGATTTCACAAAGATTTGAGAAATATTTCAAAGATTGAAAAATATTAAAAAATGTTTCAGAAGATTTCAAAGATTTAACAAAGGTTTTAAACGTTGCAAAAGATTTTGAAGATTTTGAAGGATTTCAAAATATTTCAAAAAATTTCAAAGATTTTACAAAAATTTTATTTTATTTTTTTTTTTAATCACAAAGATTTAAGAATGTAAATATCAAAATATAAATATTTGAAAATATTTCAGAAGATTTCAAAGATTTTAAAGATTGCAAAAGATTTCAGAGATTTAGAAGAAATTAAAAATGTTTCAGAGTATTTCAAGGATTTCACAAAGATTTTGAATATTTCAAAGGGATCACAAAGATTTTAATGATTTCACAAGGTTTTAAAAAATATTTCAAAGACTTGAAAATAATTTAAAATAATTTCACAAGATTTCAAAAATTTCACAAAGATTTTAAATATTTCAGAAGGATCACCAAGATTTTAATCATCAAAATATTAAAAAATGTTTCAGCAGATTTCAAAGGTTTCACAAATATTTTGAATATTTGGAAAGAATCACGAAGATTTTGATGATTTCACAAAGATTTGAGAAATGTTTTTAAGATTTAAAAATATTTAAAAATGTTTCAGAAGATTTCAGAGATTTCACAAAGATTTTGAAGATTGCAAAAGATTTAAGAGATTTGAAAAGATTTCAAAATATATAAGAAAATTTCAAAAATTTTACAAAGATTTTAAATGTTTTAGAAGGATCACAGAGATTTTTATGATTTTACAAAGATTCTAGAAATATTTCAGAGAAGAAAAATAATTTGAAAATATTTCAGAAGATTTCAGAGATTTCGCAAAGATTTCAACGATTTCACAAAGATTTAAAAAATATCTCAGAGACTTGAAAATAATTTAAAAACATTTCAGAAAATTTCAAAGATTTAACCAAGATTTTAAATATTTCAAAAGGATCACAAAGATTTTAATTATTTCACAAGATATCAGAAATATTTCAAAAATTCAAAATTATTCTAAAATGTATTATAGGATTTCAAAGATTTCACAAAGATTCTAAGGATTGCAAAAGATTTCAAAGGTTTAGAAGGATTTCAAAATATTTCAAAGAATTTCAAGGATTTTACAGAGATTTTGAATATTTCAAAGGGATCACAAAGATTTTAATGATTTCACAAGGTTTTTAAAAATATTTCAAAGACTTGAAAATAATTTAAAAATATTTCACAAGATTTCAAAAATTTCACAAAGATTTTCAATATTTCAGAAGGGTCATCAAGATTTCAAAGATTTCACAAAGATTTTAAAGATTGCAAAAAATTTCAGAGATTTGAAAGAATTTCAAAATATTTAAGAAAGTTTCAAAGATTTTACAAAGATTTTATATTTTATTCAAAAAGCACAGAAATTTAAAAAATAAATATAAAAATATAAATATTTAAAAATGTTTCAGAAGAGTTCAAAGATTTCGCAAAGATTTTAAAGATTTCAGAGATTTGACAAGATTTCAAAATATTTAAGAAAATTTCAAAAATTTTACAAAGATTTTAAATATTTTAGAAGGATCACAGAGATTTTTATGATTTCACAAAGATTCTAGAAATATTTCAGAGGAGCAAAAATAATTTTTAAATATTTCAGAAGATTTCAAAGATTTCTCAACGATCTTAATGATTTCACAATGATTTCAGAAATATTTCAGAGACTTAAGAATAATTGAAAAATGTTTCAGAATATTTCAAAGATTTCACAAATATTTTGAATATTTGAAAAGGACCACAAAGATTTTAATGATTTCACAAAGATTTGAGAAGTACTTAAAAAACTTAAAAATAATTTAAAAATATTTCAGAAGATTTGGAAGATTTCACAAAGATTTTAAAGATTGCAAAAGATTTCAAAGATTTGAAAGGATTTCAACATATTTCAGAAAATTCCAAAGATTTCACAAAGATTTTCAATATTTTAAAAGGATCACAAAGATTTTAATGATTTTACAAAGGATCACAAAGATTTTAATGATTTTACAAAGATTTTAGAAATATTTCTAAGATTTCAAGAAATTTGAAAATGTTTCAGAAGATTCAAAAGATTTCACAAAGATTTTAAAGATTTTAAAAGATTTTGAAGGATTTCAAAATATTTCAGAAAATTTCAAAGATTTTACGAAGATTCTAAATATTTCAAAAGGATCACAAAGATTTTAGAAATATTTCAAGGACTTAACAATAATTAAAAAATATTTCAGAAAATTTCAAAGATTTTACAAAGATTTTTAATATTTCGAAAGGATCACGAAGATTTTAATTATTTCACAAAGCTTTCAGAAATATTTCAAGGGCTTGAAAATAATTTGAAAATATTTCAGAGAATTTCAAAGATTTTGCAAAGATTTTGAACATTTCAAATGGATCACTATGATTTTAATGATTTCACAAAAATTTTAGAAATATTTGCATGACTTAAAAATAATTTAAAAATGTTTCAGAAGGTTTCAAAGATTTCACAAAGATTCTAAATATTGCAAAAGATTTCAGAGATTTGAAAAGGTTTCAAAATATTTAGAAAAATTTCAAAAATTTCACATGATTTTAAATATTTTAAAAGGATCACAGAGATTTTTATAATTTCACAAAGATTCTAGAAATATTTCAGAGAAGCAAAAATAATAAAAAAAGATTTCAAAAGATTTCAGAGATTTCAGAAATATTTCAGAGACTTAAGAATAATTTAAAAATATTTCAGAAAATTGCAAAGATTTAACAAAGATTTTAAATATTTCAAAAGGATCCCCAAGATTTTAATAATCTCACAAAGATGTTAGAAATATTTCAAAGATTCAAAAATATGTGAAAATTTGTCAGAAGATTTCAAAGATTTCACAGAGATTCCAAAGATTGCAAAAGATTTTCAAAATTTGGGAGGATTTCAAAATGTTTCAGAAAATTTTAAGGATTTTACAAAAATTTTGAGTATTTTAAAGTAATCACGAAGATTTGAATGATTTCACAAAGATTTTAAAAATATTTCAAAGACTTAAAAATAATTTGAAAATATTTTGCAAGATTTCAAAGGTTTCACAAAGATTTTAAAGGTTTCAAAAGATTTCAAAGATTTGGAAGGATTTCAAAATATTTAAGAAGAATTCAGGGATTGTCCAAAGATTTTGGATATTTCAAAAACATCACAACGATTTTAATGATTTCACAAAGATTTTAGAAATGTTTTAAAGATTTAAAAATATTAAAAAATGTTTCAGAAGATTCCAAAGATTTCAAAGATTTGAAAGGATTTCAAAATATTTCAGAAAATGTCAAAGATTTTATTGATTCTAGAAAGATTCTAGAAAGATTTCAAAAATTTAAAAATAAAGACAAATTATGTTAAATAATTTTTTTCTGAAAGAAGGTCTTCTTCCGATCCGCTGGGAATCGAACCACGGAACTGCTGACTTCTAATCCCGTGCTTTCCCATTAAGCTACTAGAGAGATCGAGAAAAGACTCTTTTTTCAGAAATACGCGCATTATTTTTCTAGATGGCAGAAATCAAATTTGTCAAGGAATTTGTATTATATTTAGAGAATGAAAAAATAAAATTCAAAGTCTTTGCAGACTAGTAGTTCTGTGGTTCGATTCCCAGTGGAGCCAAACGAGAAGATATTTTTGCAGAAAAAAATTATTTAAAATAATTTTTCTTTTATAGCTTCATGTAGTCTGAAAAGACGTTATATATTTTCTGTTATTCTCTAATGATAAAACAGATTTCTTGAATAATTTGATTTGTACCATACAGCAAAATAATGCGTTCATTTCTGAAAAAAATTTCTTTTCTCGATTTCTCTAGTAGCTTAATGAGAAAGAACCTGACCAGAAATCAGTAGTTCTGTGGTTCAATTTCCAGGGCCAATCTGGGGCCAGTGCTGGGCCAATGCTGGGCCAATCCTGGGCCAGTGCTGGGCCAATGCTGGGCCAGTGCTGGGCCAATCCTGGGCCAGTGCTGGGCCAATGCTGGGCCAGTGCTGGTCCAATTCTGGGCCAATGCTGGGCCATTCATAGTTTTGCACTTGGGTATTTCGAGAAAACTAAAAAAAAAAAAATGAAAAATCTCGGAATTTATGAGCAGCTTAACTCTCATTCTCAGTAACAAAAATGACAAATTTTCTACTTGTAGGCTGGCAATCATGACAACTCAAGATTGGTTTCTCGACTTGGTGTCAATCGAGCGATGGCAGTTACAGCTTTGGTACTTCTGCTTCCTGGAGTTAGTGTGACGTATAATGGTGAAGAAATTGGAATGATTGATACCCCTATTAACTCCGATGATCCAGCAAGATTTAGAGATCCAGCAAGATCTCCTTTTCAATGGGACTGCACCGTTTCATCTGGCAAGAGCTTTGTGAACTTTTGAATTTGAAAAAAAAAACATTAATACCAATACGAATTCTGAAAAAAAATCTTCTCCCTTCGCTCCGATGGGAATCGAACCTCAGAACTTCCGATTGCCGGTCGTGTGCTTTCCCATTAAGCTACTAGAGAGATCGAGAGAAGAAACTTTTTTCAGAAAATACACACACTATTCTGCTGGATGGTAAAGATAATTGAAATAATTTTTAATTCATATCTCCATCTAGTCTGAAAAGACGTTGAATATTCCTGTCATCATTAGAGAATAAAGGAAACTTTTAACGTCTTTTCAGACTAGATGGAGATATGAATTAAAAAATATTTTAATTATTTTTTCTGAAAAAAAGTTCTCCTTTCAGAAAAAGTCAATTGAAATAATTTTTAATTCATATCTCCATCTAGTCTGAAAAGACGTTGAACATTCCTGTCATCATCAGAGAATAAAGGAAACTTTTAACGTTTTTTCAGAATAGATGGACATAGGAATTAAAAATTATTTTAATTATTTTTTCTAAAAAACAGATCTTCTCCCTTCACAAAAAGTTAATTAAAATAATTCATATCTCCATCTAGTCTGAAAAGACGTTGAACATTCCTTTCATCATCAGAGAATAAAGGAAACTTTTAACGTATTTTCAGACTAAATGGAGATATGAATTAAAAAATATTTCAATTATTTTTTCTGAAAAAAAGATCTCCTTTCAGAAAAAGTTAATTAAACTAATGTTTAATTCATATCTCCACCTAGTCTGAAAAGACGTTGAACATTCCTGTCATCATCAGAGAACAAAGGAAACTTTTAACGTCTTTTCAGACTAGATGGAGATATGAATTAAAAAATATTTTAATAATTTTTCTGAAAAAAGATCTCCAAGATTTATAAGATTATAGTAAAATTCTTCGACTGAAAATTTAAACTTTCAACAAATAAGAATAATTTTCTACCCAAAAACAAGACTTTTTAAGAAAATATATCAATTTTCTACCAAGCAGTTGAAATTTCTATCAAAAAGTTGCATTTTCAACAAACAAAATTAATTTTCTACACAAAAAGACGTTTTTTAAACAAAATACAAGACTATTCAACCAAAAAAGTGAATTGTTAATTTATACGATATTCGGGATACAGTTCCAACCATGAGTTGAATAGTTAAATTTTCAGGTCAAAAATTCAATTAGAAAAATAACTTTGAAAAAAAAAGAATTTTCAACAAAATTGTAGAATTTTCAACCAAATTGTTAAATTTTTAACAAAATTGTTAAATTTTCAAAAAAATTCTTAAATTTTCAACCAAAGATGAATTTTCGACCACGAAGATAAATGTCCTATAAAAAAAGAGGAATTGCCAAATTATCCATTATACAGCATAAAGTTTTAACCAATCATGGAATAATTAATTTTCAGATAAAAAAAATTAATTTTGAAGAAATTGTTCAATTCTCAACCAAAAAGATGAAATTTCGACAAAAAAATTGTTGTTCTACTAAAAAATACTATTTTTCAACAAAATAAAAGAATTTTCAACAAACATTTTTTATTTAGAAGCCAGAAAGACTAATTTTCCAAAGAAAAAATGGATTTTCACACCAAAAATATGATTTTTCGACCCAAAAGTTGAATTTTCAACAAACTAGTTTAATTTTTTAGCAAATTTTTTAATTTCCAAGCCAAAAAGATAAATTTCCTACAAAACAGTAGAATTGTTAACATATAAGTTCTAGGCTGGTCCAAAAAAATTATTTTTCTGATTTTTTATAGTCTCACCCCCTCATTTTGTGTCTTTTTGCGAAATGAAATTTTTCTAATTTTTTGAGATTTTTAAAAAATTGTTTAGAAGTAGGGCACGGCCTTAAAGTACAACAAAATGTTAAAAATTTACTAAGCCCTTGAATTTTAAAAAGAATCGTAAAAACTTCACGACGATGATTTAAAATTACAATGTAAGCCGTATAAAGCCTGAAAATTTTTTATAAAAATTTAATTTACCATATTTGTATAATAAAATTTCTTATATAATTTGCCACTTAAAAGAAAAGAAAAATATTTTTTTTGGGCCACGCTAAATTAAGTTTATTTAAACGCAAGTAGCTGACCGTTCTCCCATAATTATGAATTCAAGTTTAATTCCAAAAAAAATTCGAATGAATGAGTAACAATTTTAGAAATCAAAAAAATTCCTCTAATTTTCGTAAAATTTGAATGAATTTAGAGAAATCTAAGATGAACGAGAAGAATTCGACGAAATCCATAAAAATTAAGGGTGAATTAAAAAATTTCAGTGAATTGAAAACAATTCTAAAATGTGAAGGAACTTTATAAATTTATTAATTTTGAAATGAGCTTAGAAAAATTCAAGGGAATTCCAAAGAATTTAAAAGAATTCACGGTGAATTTCAAAGTTTTTCACTAATAAAGCTGCTTTTTACAAACTGCGACAGTCACCACACTGGCTGCCTCGCCCCACTGGCTGACTCGCCCCACTGGCTGCCTC
>CAKNXH010061343.1:28282-65290 GCA_932178445.1 Andricus quercusramuli
AATTTTGAGGAATTCAGAGGATTTAAGGAATTCAGAGAATTCAAGGAATTCTCACAATTCAAGCAATTCTAGAAATTTGAGGGATTTAGAGAATTTATGAATTTAAAGAATTTGAAGAATTCTCTGAATTTAAGGAATTCTGAGAATTCAAGAAATTGAGAGAATTTGTCCAATTCGGAGAATTTAAGAAATTCAGAGAATTTATGAAATTCAGAGAATTTAAGAAATTCAGAGAACTTAGGAAATTCAGAGAACTTAGGAAATTCAGAGAAAGTCAGTGGAATTTAAAATATTTGAGGAATTCTGAGAATTCCGAATTTTAGGAATTCCAAATTGAAGGAATTCAGAGATTTTCAGTTTTTCTGAAACTTCAAGGATTTCCTTGAATTTGCAGAATTTCAGGGATTTTAGCGCTACAAACAAATTCAAGAAACTTCAGGAATTCACAATATTCGAGAACACTGAGGAATTCAGAAAAATCAAGGATTTTTAAGAATTCGAGGAATTCAGAGATTTTTAGGAGATCAGGGAATCTGACATATTTTCATTGCTCTAAATATAAAACTCTGAATTTAAAAAAAAAAATGAAATAAAAATTTTTCCATTTTGAGTTTTTAAAGCTGTAGATTTTTAGTTCAAAAGGCTTTATATTTGTTATGGTACCCTTTTTTAATAATTCAAAAATTTTAAATTTAAAACGTTCTAAATTGAAAAATAGTATATTTTCAAGTTGTAAAATGGATTAGTTTTCAATTTTGAATCCTTTGAATACTGAAAAAAAATTTAAAAAAACAAAAGCATCGCTGCGAAACCAACTTCATGCTGCGAACATTAACCTTTCGATTATTATTATTAATAATTTTTAAATGAAAAACATTTTTTTGAGAACACAAATTTCATTAAATTTTTTTTCGTATTCGATAAAGCGTCACGAGATTTATGGATGGCCCCTCACGGGTGGAATAATAATTACGTATTTTAATGCATTTTGAAAAATGTATCTAGATATAACTTACTATAAAAATCGGTCTTTCATTAAGTGTAATTTAATTTTACAGGCTCCTCATGAAATCGTACGAAGTCTCCATCCCACCCAATGCAACTATAATTTTGGTCGATGTCTGAAACCGGAACTGTTGAAAAAACTTATTGAAAAAAAAAACATTTTTATACATAGCTATTAACTTACTATTTTTCAAATGTACCAATTATCTTCTGACTCTAAAAATGTTTGTGTTAAAATAAAAACGATAGCAAGTTCAAAATTTAAGATTGCGACATTTATAATTTATAAAACATTTCCATACTAGTTTAAGACATCAACCGACAACAATCATGCTACAGGTGACTCAGACCTGGAGAATTAGAAAGTCAAAAATTATTTAAAGGCTTGGAAACAATTTTTGATCAATTAACTCATACTGTCGAAAAGTTTCCAGCAGGAGCCTCAAGTAATCATACCGAGAGTTTGAATCCGTTGATGGTCAGGAAAGCTCCTAAGTCAAAATATTCAGCAAGAGTGAATCAGCAGATTTTTGTTTTGCTTGCGCTGGGGTTCTAAAAAATGTAGGGAAATGTTATACCACAATGATCACTCAAACTTGGTTCTCATCTCTGAGGAAAATCAAAAAAAATCATCGAAAAAATTGAGTGAGTAGCACGTAAAAAAGGTTTTTGATGACAACTACAAACTTCAAAATAAATCGTATGGAATCGAAAAAACGTCGCCTAGCCTGCAGTCCAACACGTCAGTGGATGATTCCAGTAATGACGAGGAGAGCAAAAATGATGAGATGTTACTCATTTTGCTTCGTTCTCAGTCTGAGATCTTAACTGGTTGATGGTTCTTCTAGTGAGGAGGTTCCCATCTATTATCTGACGTCTTCGTTGTCAAGGTCATCTTAAGTTACTGTCCTCATTTCCGGAAAATTCACTACAAAGTTTTCTCGAAAGGTCATCCCGTCAGGAGAAGTTGTGGTCGTTCCGATCTCGTATTGGAATTGGCAGCGCATCAAGCATTCATCATGATGGGTTTGAAAATTGTTGCGCTGCTGTGGCATTCCTGTGCAAGTGGTCAGCTGGGGGCTCTGAGCCGAAGCATCATCTGAAGGCATAGCTGATGTCCTGCTGCTGACCAGTTGTTGCTGATTTTGTTGCTGATGTTGTTCCTGGACTTTTGTTGTTGCCCTTTCGGGTATCCCTGCAATATCTAGCTCTCCATCACTTAGCTCACCACGACCTTGCAAGCTGCCACCCTCAGCGGTGGCACCAGAAGCGACCAACGAAGATATATCTTTATTAACTTCTTCATTGAATTGTGGGTTTTCGGTTCTTCTGTGAGTCCCTCAGTAACAATTATAGAGCCTACATAGCCGTAAATGCATGAGAGGGAAGCTCAAGGCCTACTGCGACGTCAACGCTAGAACACCTTCGGTAGTTGACCTTCGGTTTATCATTTATCCCTAGAAGTAGACTCCGGAAGCTACGATCATGGTTCCTTAAAGCAACCAAACACGATGCAACTGGAACATGTACGTCATCCACATCTGCTCTTCCTATCTCAGAACGTAAGCAAGAGCTGGAAATTTACGTAAGAGACTTCGTAGAACGCTGTTCCTTGGAGTCCAGTCTCCAGCCGCGGATGATCTTACGTGGTAGGCGGCCCAGTTGGAGATAAAAGTTTCACATCTAGATACTCTTGTCAATCTGACAATCTTTGTAGAATGTTATGAGGAACAGTGTTGACAGACTAGATGAAGTGATCCCAGAAGAACAGCTTTTGGCATCCGGTTCGCGATAGACTGTGCCAGTCACTGGCAAGCCGGGATCTTGTTGAGTTGCCTCAAAAATAAATCTTTCATTCCTCCGAGGCAGTCGATTATGAAAACTATAAGATGAACTTTGTAGCCTTGGTACAGCCTGCTCAGCTCGAAAAACAGTGCTCGAGTTGAACTTCCTGATCGTCAAGCGATGATGTGTTTTCTAGTCTTCCTTGGTGTGGGTGGACGCAGGCACACTTGCCCAGTTCATAGCTCATGCTAATCAATTCAGAGTGCCTATTCACCTCCGCCACAAGGATGCTAATGTCCTTTTTTGAGGAAGCTAAGAGTTTAATTTCGGCCATGTATAAAAGGTGTTTGACCTTATATTGTCTTCTGTTAGGCTGGCCACATAGGTATCCAGAGCTTTTTTATCAGAGCACGATAGATAGAGGCAAGAGGGAGATGCAGAAAAGTATCGGACTGCGAGAGTATCGTTAGAAGACTCCCCTCTTATATGTGATGTAACTGGTAGTCACTTGTCTTTTGCCAGATGTTTTGACAAATCTTGTCCGCCACAAGATCCATCAATCCATCAACCTATCCTTTACCTATCTTAACCAATCTTTTATGTATCTCACTATTTTTGGATGTACCTCTAGACACTCAAGGATCTGGATAAGTAGCTTATGCTTCGTGTTATTGAATGCCTTACGGTAGTCAATCCAAGCCATGGACAGAGTGCGTCGATACTTGATCGAGTCCTGGGTAATACACCTGTCTATTAAAAGGTTCTCCCTTCAAACTACCAGCCCTTTCTTGCACCCACGATGTTTATTATTATATTATAATATTATTTTCTAATTCTCATTGGAGAATAATATCAGTTGTTCCTGCAATTACCTTATATGTACACTCAACTCCCGATATAAGACCGATTTCGGACATAGCATACCTTGGCCTTGGATCTGAATTAGGGGAATCCAAACGTGAACAGGCAGGGCGACTCGAATTATTCCTGTTGAATATACTTCTTTTATTGTGTTATCGTGCTAACAAACTAAAAATTTACAGACAGACATACTAACAGACAGACATACTAACAGGCAAAAAACCTAACATAGAGACATACTAACAGACAGACATACTAACAAACAGGCAGACTAACAGACAGACAGACTAACAGACAGACAGCCTAACAGACAGACAGCCTAACAGATAGACAGCCTAACAGACAGACAGACAGACTAACAGATAGACAGTCTAACAGACAGACATTTTGTAAAAGCCTTTTTTTTGGGTTCAGGGGGTCTCAAAACGTGGAAATCTGACAAAAACGGGTGGGTACAAATTTTAAACAAATCTAATACCTTCTCATCATAGGACGATCATGTAAAAATATTAATTTTCAACAAAAAGTTCATTTTTAACCATATAGTCGAATGTTCTACAGTTTTCAAACAAAAAGGTCAACTTCCAACAAAGGAGTTGAATTTTGAACAAAAAAGTTAATTTTAAACTCAATAGATGAATTTTCTACCAAAATATTTGAGTTTTATACCAAAAAAGACTTACTTGCAGTGGCCCTTAACGTAAATCTGGGGAAATCAAATCATTTTTGTTGGTTTTGGACAAATGATAACAGCTGACGCAAATAACGTCCTGAAACTACTGCCCTCATTGTGTTCGTCACGCGTGACTGAGCATTGCCTCCCTCTCGATCCGGCGTTCCCCGTATCGCCGAAATACCGGGGACTTGAATTCTAGGAATGAAGTGAATAAAAAAAAAAGAAAACCACAAAGTAGGCCAAAAATTCGAAAATTCAAAATGGTTGATCGAATATGTCGACAAAAATTGTTGAAAAATCTAATGAATTGGCGGTTTTGAATCAAAATTGATATTAGCGGACTGCTTAGGTCGCTACGTATGGATTCGAGGTCAAAATTTCAATTTTCGAAATTGCCGATCCAAAATAGCGACTCAAAATTTTTTTAAATCCAATGAGTTTGCGGACTTGGATGAAAATTGGTACCAGAGGATTATTATCAACTCTTGTTGAAATCAACAATTTGATTCGAATTTTTTTCTTTCTTGTTCAACAATTGTTCAGAAAATAGAAATATAACTATCTTCTGAAACATTCGTCTTCATAATTTGAAAATTAATTTATTTTCTTAAGAATAACAAGAAATTTATTTATTTGGTTGAAATTTTAACTGTTTTGATTAAAATTGATCTTTTTCGTAAAAATTTGATCTTTTCGAGTCTAAAAATTTAATTGTTTGGTCCAAAATTTATGAAATTTGTCTAATGTCTCTCTTCTTTGGCAGAAAATGAATTTTCCTGGTTGAAAATTCAACTGCTTTGTGAAAAGTTTGTCCTTTTTGGCTTAGAAGTTCAACATCCTTAATCAAATTTTTTTATTTCTTCCAACTGAAAAAAGTCAAATTTATGGAAAGTACAAGAGTGAGATTTTTTTTGGGAAATATTTTTTGTTGCCGCATTATAAGGTAAAGCATGTTAGACAATTCGAATTTTCAATTCTTCAAAGAAGAAGCCGAACTAATTTAAACATTTACATTATGATAATATATATCGCGCAGATAATTAAATTATTAGCTGACGTCAATCGACTTACACAAACGTATACCTTGGAATGACTCAGATTGAAGAAGATAAAAATCTTATTTGTTATATGAAAACGAAAATTGTAATGACGTCAAAGAAGAACAAATAATTTCACACCATAGTTCTTATTCTTAGCAAACAAATTTTCTGGAAAAGAATATGAAATTTTTTTTTCTAATTAAAGATCGAAAAAAGAATTAAAGAAAGAGAATGGTAATTGGATCAAGCACAGAACATCTTTTATAGGTTCAACTCCATAAGACATTCGAAATAATGAATGATAATTCAAGTGTGAAGCACGCACTTTTGCGCATAGCACCTAATGCGTGACGCAGTTTCATAACCAGACAGACGAAGAAGTTGTTGAACAGCAAATCACTCAGTTTTAGAAATATTAGATTAACTGTGGACGAAAAATACAGTTTTCACAATTCTTAAATCAACACTTGACAGTTTGAGATTAAAAAAGACTACTGTGCGACTCCGATGCTTGAAGTCGACTGGACCTCTCTTTCTACCATATGAGATAGAGAGATGATCCGATTGTGTTCCAATGGCAGGACACACTTTTCACTTCGAAAGGATCATTCTCTCTCTCTGTCTATCCAATACTTCTTCTTTGTTTTCTTTGTCGAATAGTAGAACCTATTGGGAAGCTACGATAGCGCCACCAATCAGGAGAAATTTGAATTTCCAAAAACAATTAACAAGGAATCTTGAAGTAAATAAATAGTTTTGAATAGCGCCTCACCACAATGCTCCTGTTTCGTCACTCACGCTTGAATGAACACCGCACAACCCCCACAGCTCACAATTCTGGTAATTTTAACAAATTTGATTGAAAAATCAAATCAACTCTTAGCATAGGATAAAAAATTTTTTCAGTTAAATGAATTATTCTTCTTCTTGAAAAAATATTCCTTTCTTTCAAAGAAATCTAAGTTGCTATTCCCAAACACGGATGAGTTACATAATTTGGATACGGTATAATAACTTTGAATGATTGATTCCATTAAAATTCTGAAATATTCCCTAGGGTGTGAAAAATAGATTCAAAGAAACTAGCTCCTTAGCTGTTCAGAAATAATTTCATTGAATACAAAATCGTCACATTCATTGCAAACAAATATTAATTTGTATTAAGGAAACGTCACCAGAGAAACTATTTTTTGAGCCAGGGCATGACTTTTTCGCTCATCAACAATATTTATTGAACTCAAGTAGACAAATCCTTGGTAGTAAGAAAACACAGCAAAGAAACGCAATTCCTTGGATCCAGTAATTTTTTCAGTGCAGGTATCACTTTTACAATAATCTAGCGTTTTACATTCTTTCAAATTGAATTATTGGTTTAGCTGTAGAGAATCCTGGTTCACAACAACAATATGAAAATTCAGATCAATTTTGCGGCGCCAGCCTACTGGACATTCCGTACCTTCGTTTTTTGTCATGACCGTAATTGCACCAGTGCCTGTATTTATTTTCACCCTAGGCCTATTTTGACGTCTCCAATATACTCCACTGAGAAAACCGCTTGTCTCCAATATTGCCATGACGTCTCCATTAGATGTTGCTAATACAATCTGTTCTGTGACTGGCTGGTTCTCATAAACATTTCTGCTTACTAGACGTAGAAGGTCTGAATCGGAATCAAAAGTGTATTTTCGAAATTCGAATCTCCGGTACTCATTGATGCAGGGTATGAGCCGAATAAGTCCAAGTTGCCCAAGTCCATATCCAAGTACTTGATGAGCAGGAGTAGTGGCAGGAGGAGCGCTGACAGGAGGTGTTCTGGCAGGAGGAGTACTGGCAGGAGGTGTTCTGCCAGGAGGAGTTCTGGCAGGAGAATGGCTGGCAGGAGGTGATCTGGACCTGTCACGTATTGGAGGCTTAGGCTCAGGTTCGGCAGGAGATTGAGTTTTGCAAATAGAAGAAGAAGAAGGTTGGCAACAACGCGGGTGGGAAGTATCATGCAAACTGCCATAAAAGTTACGGCCGGATTGTGAACTTAATTCTGCAACAAGAAATAGTGGGTTAATTTTTTTGTCAAGAACCTACTCTGATTTTGTGATTATTCAAGTACTAGATAAGGGGGCATATCTCTGAATGTTTTTTGGGAAAGGACAAGTGTGTCAATTAGGGTGGTCAAAATGTTGTCGCCTTTGAACCGTTGCCTATATACCTCAAAATTTAGTGGTGCAGAATTGTTTGGAACAAAATCAGAATGAATTCGTACATACTTTGTGCAAATACAGATCGAGTTTGGATAAAAATAGTAATTGGGATGAAACTCGAATTAAATCTGAATCATTGTTATTCGCGAAAATCCTAAAATTTTTTTAAGACTATATATTATTATACTTGCCAATAGAATTAACCACTAAGTATAAGACCAAAGAATAAACTATTCTCATCTTTCCAACACAGAGGAAAAACTATATTTAACAATTCAAGTGATGCGCATTCTCTTAACTTGATTTGTCTAGATAGGTGTTATCTCGTGAAATTGAATGCCCCAAGATTGTCTTTCTTAGATAATATTTTATATTTATAGACTGTGTTTCTATTCGATAGGCCATATTCGAGAGAAAATTATTCACTACGTTCGTTAAAATTATTATCAAAATTTATAATCGGTTACGTTTCAAGGTAAACAAATTCTAGTATCATGTTCGAATTTTTTTATGAAGATTTGAGATATAAACATGCTACATCTATTTGCCTTCCTAAAGTCTTTTGAGTCATAATAGTCAAAGTTCTTGGTAACCCAAATAGGACTAAGTATTTAAAATCGGTCTTTTCCACATTCGATGAATTATTGCCGCTTAGAATATTAGAAACCACGCAAAATTTGAACTTTTGTTTTCAAAAAACGCCTTCCTTTGAGTAAAAATCAAAGGACTCGGTATATCCTGCCCATGGTATCAGATTCTGTTCATGTTGCAAGGGCAACTATTGGACAGCCCTTGAAGATGGCTGAAGCGACTATCTCCGGAAGGTTAAAACAAGAGGTTCAAATCGATAATCTACAGAGTGTCGACATGATCATCTCGGATGGTCGACTCAAGCGTCAAAGAGCAGACATGCCCAACTCGGGGAAATTCCCTCCGGAAACACATGTTCCGCGTCCACCTCTCTTTCTCCTAGAGAGCGGGAGAGGTGGTAGACGCATGCGCGGAACATGTGCTCCCGGAGGGAATTTCCCCGAGTTGGGCATGCCTTTCATAGAGAGTTGGACCGATCATCACAGATGGCGAAATTAATCATTTCAAAGGGTCGAATTGTTCATCATAGAGGGTCGATTTGGTCGATCCTAGAGGGTCGATTTGATTATCCTACATTTTCTGCATGCGTTGTCCTTTTCCTATTTATTCCAGTCTCTCTCTTATAAAAGACTGGAAATTACAAAATTGAGTGGACCCTATGAAACTCAAAAATTTATATGAAATACATGAATTCTGCGAGCCTTTTTCATTTTTTGTGAATGAGGATCAATGAATGCTGAAATTTTTTGCACAGTTTCAGTTTGAAACGACACGGTGACAACAAATTAATAGCTGAACGTCCAGTTACGCCTTTATCCTAAATCCCTTGGAAGCATCAAATTTCAAGTTGAAAATTCAAAAGAATAAACTTAATTCACTCTCCATCATGTTCTCTCTTATGCACTTCACCCTCCACAAATGTTCGAAATATCGAAAAACAGTTTACACTTATTAGGAATATTTTTAAGTCAATAAACAGCAAATGTGACGCAGAACATCTCAATGACTAGAGTCTAGACCACGGTGTTCCCAACTCTCCTATCCTTTCACAATGCATACATCGCGTCGAAAAAGACTTATGAAGTGAAATTTATATAGGAAATGTCACAAATAGCAATGGTATTTAGAAAAAAAACACTATTGCGTATCGACTTTGCCAGATTTTATAACTATTAACGAGAGAACGGAAGACAAAAAAGTTCTAGAAGATAACAGCAATTATTCCTTAGGGTGTGAAAAACAGATTCCCAAAAATGAAGCTCGTTGCTCCCAAGAAGTCATTTCTTCGACCTAATAATTATTACATTTATTGCAAAAAGAATATTTCCTTGCATTAAAGAAATATCACCCAAGAAATGAGTTTGTCAAGTCAAGGTATGGCTTCTTTGCCCGTTGAAAATATTTATCGAACTGAAATAATAAAATCCTTGGTACAGAGGATAAACCAAAGAAGTACATTTGCTTGGATTCAGAAATTTTTTAGTGCAGGTATCAAATTCACAATGAACAAACGTTTTACGTTTCTACGAAATTAATTATTAGTTCATCTGTAGGGAATTCTGATTCACAACTACTATCTCAAAATTTATACCTATTCTGCGGCGGATTCCTACTGGACATTCCTTCATTTCTTCTGAGGTCATGTGTGTAATCACGCCGCTACTTATGTTTATTTTCACCCGGAGCCTATGATTACGTCTCCAATATATTCCACTAAGAACACCACTAGTCTCCAGTATTGCAAGAACGATACCACTAGATGTTGTTAATACCAATTGTTCTGTGATTGGCAGGCTTTCATAAGTATTCCAGCTTACGAGACATACAAGGTCTGAATCAGAATTAAAAGTGTATCTTCGAAATTCAAATCTTCGGTTTTTGTTGGTACGGGGTATAAGTCGAATAAGTCCAAGTTGTCCAAATCCATATCCAAGTACCTGACCCTCAGTCGTACTGGCAGGAGGGGAACTAGAAGAAGATCTGGCAGGAGAAGACCAGGCAGGAGAAGACCTGACAGATGGAGACTCTACACAAGATGACCTGGCAGACGGGGACCTCGACCTGGCACGTATCGGAAGTTTGGCATCGGCATCAAAGGTACACTGAGGTTTCCGAAGAGAAGAAAAAGAAGGTCGAGAATGACGCGGGCAGGGTGTATCAGTCCAATCGCCATTAGAGTCATGGCCGGACTGTGAACTTAATTCTGCAAGAAAGAATAGAGGATTAATTTTTCATCAAAATCATATTCGTGTATATTGGGATATCATAAACCCATTTCGTGCCAATAATTCGAAAAAGGATGCCCTGCAAATTGGGTGTAGTCTCAATTTTTTGTGATGATCAGAAAATAAATATTAGTTTACATCCAGATGAATTCGTACTTATTTTCGCCAACTAAAGACAGAGTTTGGATAAATATAGTAAATGGAATAAAATGTGGAATGAATTGGACTAATCTGCATTTGCAGAGAGCTTCAAAATGTTTCCAAAACAATATATTAAATTATTGTACTAACCAATTAGTTTAACCAACAAGTATAATAGCAAAGTATGAACGATCCTCATATTTTTTATTAAAAGGAAAAATATAGTTAACAATGTAAGCGATGTGAATTCTGTTCCTTGATTTGGCTGAAAAGTTGTTATCTTATAGAGATATAGGCCTCAAGGTTTTCTATTTAGATAATATTTCATACTTAGAGATTGTGTTTGTATTTGATAGGCTAGTTTAGAGGAAAGACAATTTTATTCACTAAAATCGTTAAAATTATTGTCACAATTTATAATCGCTCGCATTTTTGGTTGAGAGAGTTCTAGTTTTATGGCTTATTTCTATGTATGAAAAGATCAATATTGATGAGCGAGGACATGCTAGCACGGACTGAATCAAACTTTAGGTATCAAAAACTAGTTTCTTTGCCTCCTAGGACTTTTACAGTAGCGTACAATGCAGGAGAGGATTGAATTTAAATTTGGCAGCCAGGCAATAGAGTGACCTGGCTGGTCTTTTGTCCAGGATAGGAAATTGAATCTACGCTTGGATGACAAACTATAATTTATCTGGCAGAGACAAGTACAAATCAAAGTGACTTGAGAGTACTAATACGAATAGAAATGACTACAAATTTTGATCTCTTTTCAAATAAATTATTGGTTCAGCTCTAGAGAATCCTGTTTTACAACTACTATCCTGAAATTCAGTTCTATTTTGCGGCGGTAGCCTACTGGGCATTCACTGATTTCGTCTGGGGTCAAGTTTGTAATCACGCCGCTGCCGATGTTTATTTTCACCCGGGGCCTATTTTGACGTTTACAGTATATTCCACTAAGAACACCACTGGTTTCTAATATTGCAAAAATGTCACCATTAGATGTTGTTAATACAATTTGTTTTGTAAGTAGCACGCTTGTTTCGACATTGCTCTTAATGAGCCATAGAAGTGGTGAATCAAAAGTGTATCTTCTAAACTCGAATTGCCGGTACTGATTGTGGCGGGGAATAAGCCGAATGAGTCCAAGTTGTCCAAGTCCATATCCAAGTACCTGGTATACAGCATTACTAGCAGAAGGAGACCTGGCAAAAGGAGACCTGGTAGGAGGAGACCCGGCAGGAGGATACCTGGCAGAAGAAGACCCGGCAGGAGCAGATCTGGCAGGAGGAGACCTTGACCTGTCACGTATTGAAGTCTTGGGTTCGGGCCCAGTAGGAGATTGATGAAAAGAAGAAAAAGAAGAAAAAATTCGGGTGCGATCCAAGCGAGAAGTTGCAGGCCAATCATCATCAGGCTTAGAGCCAGACTGTGAACTAAATTCTGCAAGAAGAAGTAGATGATACGTTTTGTTGTTGAGAACATACTCGTTTGTGTTGGTAGTTCATGAGATTCTTTTGTGGCGATGCTTTAAAAAGGGCACACTGCAAATTGTGTGGAATCTCAATTTTTGAATGTAACATTTCAAAAAATTTCAAACTCTTATAGACATCTCTGGGGCGATCTTAGAGTGAGTCACTATGGTCAGGAGAACATGTTTCGTATTCTTTGAATGGCTGAAAGTAGGAAAACAAACGTAGGGAATTTACTGTAATTTTTGTCCTTGCTATTTTGAGGTTGCTAATTACCATGAGCAATATATTCTCTGATTTGTTCTACTCTATTGTTCGTGTGCTTCTAAATGAATTGTATCAGTTAGTGATTCAAGTTCCAGATACGGTGACACTCTTCTTAATGTTAACTCAAAACGGACATGTGTGTCAAGTTATTTTCGAGAGACACAGATGGAGATTAGATGAAAACATTGATTAGGATGAAATGCAGATTGAATCCAACACATTGTTCTTTGCGGAAATCTTCGAAATGTTTTCGAAACTGTATATCATATTATTGAACTTACCAATCGAATTTAACATCATGTGGACGAGAAAAGTATGAACGATCCTCATCATTTTCAATTAGAGGAGAAATAGTGATTAGAATAAAAGGTTATCATCAAATGAATTTATGGTCCCTCAAGCTTGTCTTTCTGAGATTATATTTAATATTTAGAGGACGTGTTTATGTTTTATTGGCTAGTTCCAAAGGAAGACAAGTATTCACTGAGTTCTTTGAAATTAATCTCGTTATTTATGATTTATATAATTAGTTTTTTTCTTCTTAAGTTTTTACAACGTCGAGGTTTACAACGTCAAGAGCTTAACAATTCATTGACCTTCGTGAGAAGAAATACCGATTTAATGTCTTTTTCAAACTTTTTCATTATCAAACTTTTTTTATTTGTAATAATAGACCGGAGCCTCGATATGACGTCCCTCGATATAAGTATTTCCCCGAATTTCCTTTGACTAAATTCGTTCATGATGGGGTGCAAGTGGTCGAGAGAGAGAGAGAGAGAGAGAGAGAGGTTGAGAACTAAGTTCTATAGTGAGATAATATGCTATACGGTTCGTAGCGGCATTGGTTATGGAAGATTGAAAGTTGCAAATCAGAAATTTACTACCGAAGGAAATATTTATTGAGAATGACCTTGTTCTTTTTCATGAACTAAATACATGTTTCCTCCTACGAACTACGTGAACATTTCATTCAAACAAATGTTGTCTGCACTTGCAATATTAGCATCAACTCTTAGCATAGGATAAGAAAAATAACTTGATACAAACATGGATGAGTGATCGAATATAAAAAGGTATCTATCATTCGAAAGAATCGGTTCAATCAAAATGGCAAAATATTTCTTCGGGTGTGAAAAACGGATTCAAAGAAACTAGGCCCTCTCACAAAAGAAGTGATTTCTTCAAGTCAGGACATCACTTTTTCGCCCATTATCAATATTTATTGAAATAAACTAATCGAGTACTTGGTACAAAGAAAATAAACCAAAGAAACCCGTTTTTATTTGAATCATTGGTTCAGCTGTAGAGAATCCTGGTTTACAACTACTGTGGTGAAATTCAGATTTATAGAACGGCGCTTGCCTACCGGACATTCCCTAACTTCGGTTGAGTTCATGAGAGTAATCACGCCGCTGCCTATGTTCATTTTCACGCGGGGCCTACCTCTACTTTTACTATATATTCCGCTAAGAAGAGGGCTTGTCTCCAATATGGCAAAAACGTCACCATTAGATGTTGTCAATACGATTTGTTCTGTAATTGGCAGGCTCACATAGACATCTTTTTTGGCTAGACGCAGTAGCGGTAAATCGATTTGAAAAGTATATTTTCGAAATTCGAATCTCCGGTACTCATTGATGCAGGGTATGAGCCGAATAAGCCCAAGTTGCCCAAGTCCATATCCAAGCACCTGATCAGGAGGAGAAATGGCAGAAGGAGGAATGGCAGGCGGAGAAATGGCAGGAGGAGACTTGGTACGAGGAAACCTGGTAGGAGGAGACCTGGACCTGTGACGTATCGGAGGATCGGGTTCAGGCTCAGCAGAGGACTGTGGTATTCTAAGAGGAGATGAAGACGGTCTGCAATTTCCCGGACCGGGAATTTCAGGCAAATCCCAAGCGGACTGTGAACTTAATTCTGCCAGAAGAAATAAAAGAGAGAAGACTGACAATTGTGTGCAATTCCAATTTTCCAAACCGTTGGGATTATATCATCACAAAAAAAGATGTAATTTTCATGGCGGTTTCAGAGTAATCTTTATCTGCAAACAAAAACTAACTTCGAGTATTAAGATTTCCCCACCAAATGGGGAATGGTTACCATGACCACTCTATTAAATCTTGTTTCGTTTCGATTCGAGAAAATTCAACTTCATCTACTGGAAAATTATCCGCAATGATAATTCAGTTGCGTTTTTCTGTGATATGTGCACGAAACTATATATTATATTCTTATACTTACCAACAGAATTAACCAACAAGTAGAAGACCAAAGTACAAACGATCCTCATCTTATTGACTCAGAATAAAAAGGGTAGCTAACAATGTGAGTAATGTGAATTCTGTTGCTTGATTCGACTAAAATGTTATGACGTCATGGAATTATAAGCCGCAAGCTTGTTTGTTTGAGATTAAATTTTATATGTAGAGATCGTGTTTGCACTTCATAACCCAGTTTCAAGGGAAGAAAATTATGCATTCCGTTCGTTACAAACAATATCACAATTTATGATCTTTTGAGTTTTAAGGTGAACGAGTTCTAGTTTCATATTTAAGTTTTATGTATAAAGATTAAAAAAATAATTAATGCCTCGGAAGACGCAAGCACGTATTGAATTATGCAAATTTGAGTAACAAAAATTACTCCATTTGCCGGCTAGGATTTTTAAAACGTCAAGATTATTGTTGAGCTTGATAAATATAATTTATAATTTCGCAGTTGGATAGAATAACACTCCACTCTTGTTTTTAGAAGCCACTTGTTTTTCATTTGTTTTGTATGAAACGTCATGATGAACTTTATGATAATAACTTCATGATGACAAAAGGACAACCAGCTCAGCGTACGTCTTTTTTCCATGATAGCAGACTGAATATATGCTTGGATGGCGAACTAGGATTCAGATTGAAGCCGAGATAGAGATTAATTGGATAGAAATATTTCTTTGTGTTGAAGGAATATGACCAAAACATGATTTTTTGAGTTGAGATATAACTTCTTCGCCCGTGAACCATATTTATTGAACTAAAGTAATCAAATATTTGGTACATAGAACATAATTCAAAGAGACACATTTTTTTGGATGCAGTCATTCTTTCAATGACCAAACATTCACATTTCCTTAAATTAAATCATTAGTTCAGCTGTAGAGAATCCCGGTTTGCAACTACTATCCTAAAATTCATATCAATTTTGCGGCGGCTACCTACAGGACATTCCTTAACTTCTTCTGTGGTCAGGGGCGTAATCGCGCCACTGCCTACGTTTATTTTCACCCGGGGCTTATATTTACGTCTCCAATATATTCCAACAAGAACGCCACTAGTCTCCAATGTTGCCATGGCGTCTCCGTTTGATGTTGTTAATACAACTTGTTCTGTGACTGGCTGGGGCTCATAAACATTTCTGGTTACTGGGCGCAGAAGGCCTAAATCAGAATTGAAAGTATATCTTCGAAATTCGAATCGCTGATACTTATTGGTATGGGGTATGAGCCGAATAAGTCCAAGTTGCCCAAGTCCATATCCAAGTACTTGACAAGCAGGGGCACTGGCAGGCGGAGAACTAGCAGATGTACTGGCAGAAGGAAAAGTGGCGGGTGGAGACCTGGAAGGAGCAGATCTGGCAGGAGGAGATCTGACAGGAGAAGAACTGGCAGGAGGATATTTGGCAGAAGGAGAGCAGGCAGGCGGAGAACTAGCAGATGTACTGGCAGGAGCAAAAGTGGCAGGTGAAGACCTGGCTGGAGGACATCTGGCAGAAGGAGATCTGGCATGAGGAGACTTGGACCTGACTCGTATCGATGGCTCGGGCCTGGGCTCAGCGGGAGACTGAGGTCTTCGAAGAGAAGAAGAGAAAGGACGATCACGAAGGGGGCGTGGAGTATCAGGCCAATCCCACCTGGACTGTGAACTAAATTCTGCAAGAAATGTAAATAACAATCTCTTGAGATGCTTGAAAAAATAAGAATTCGTCATTTTATTCTACACTTTTTCCTCTGATTCTTTCTCTCTTCTGAACACTCATTTTATCAGTTGAAGATGCATATCAATGGTTGAAAGTTCAACTTCTTTTTTTGGAAATTCCACTATTTTCTTCGAAAGTCAATAATTTTATTAAAAATTCATTTACTTTATTGAAGTTTTACCAATTTTTGTAAGTTTAATAACCTATTTACTATTTTTGAACGTCTGAATTTCATCGTACGCAGTTGGGATTGTACCATATGTTTAATTAGGAATTCCATCGTGTACAGTTGAAAGTGAACCGTCTTTTGACGTGCACAGATGGTACACTTTTTACTTTGTACGTCGAAATTCAATAGTGCAGAGTTTTCTAAAATGATTCCACATGAAGTTTGTACTCATTTTTGACAAATACAGATGCAGTTTTAATAGAAATAGTAATTGGGGCGAAATCCGGCTTGAATCAGACTAATTGTTTTCTGCAGAAAGCTAAAAACGTTTTCAAAACTATATATTATATTAATATACATACCTATATAATTAATCACCAAATAAATTATCAGAGTATAAACGGACTTCATCTTTCCCAATCAGAACAAAAAGTATACTCAAGGATGTAAGTAACGTATATTTTTTCGCTTACTTTGACTACGAAGTTGTTATCAAATGGATTTATTGGGCCACAAGCTTGTCTCTCTGAGATTAAATTTCATATTTAGAGATTGCGTCTGTATTTGGTGAACCAGTTTCGAGGGAAATAAAATTATTGACTAAGTTTTTCTTATTAATTAATAAATACCTGCTGGGATTTTTAAATAATCATTACACCAATGAATCTATTCATCTGTATACATACATATAATTCAAAGTTTGTCATCAGAACCATTTTTCCAAAAACGCCAATGGTCAGGACGAGTAGGTTGAAAGAATATTCCGGGTTTAACCGTCGCAACTTACTCATAAGATCTTTTTGGTATTTTTTGAAGACCTTCAAGCTTTCCAAGAGACAGATGATAAGTCTACTAGAGGTTCAGTTGAAAGCTTCCTGGTGATCAATCCAGGCTGTCGGTAGGATGAGCTGGTAGGACGCTGCGTCTTCACAGACACATCTATTGATGGGCAGGTTCTCCCGATACTCTGATGTGCCTTCCTTGAAGCCAAGTTCGTACGTTCATCGCCACACAGGTCCAATTGTTCGAACAATCCTGTCATTCATGACAGCTGTAAAGATCTTATACAGCGTGTTGAGACAAGTGATTGGCATGTAATTCTTCGGGTCAGCTAAGTTGCCTATCTCTGGAAGAATTACTCTGCACCCTTCCACCAGCCACTCAGAAAGAGGCTCTTCTGACTTGATATATGAGGAGAAAATGCGTGCCAGATGCTGGTGGTTTGAAGAAAAGTTCTTCCACCAGTAGGTCTTGATAACCTCTGGTCTCGCAGCCGAGTAGTTCTTCATGCCTCTTAATACTTTTTTGACCTCTCCGGTAGTGATTGGTGAACATTCGTGCTCAAGTGTTATGAGGGCATTCTGCAGCTCCTTGATGCTATTCATGTTCTTTGAGCCTTCTCTAAGTGGATGCTGGACTTCGTTGACTTCTCGCAAAAATGCGTTGACCTTCTCTTGTTCGAGCGGATGGTTAACAGTAACTAAAAAATCTTGGAAGAGTCGAGATGTGTCAGAGAAAAACTCTTGTTTTTCTCTGAGTAACCTCTCCCTCCACTCTGGACTTGTTCTTGCATCAGATAGTTCCCGTATTTTGTCAACAATATACTGCCTGATGGTCAGCAGCTTCGACTTGCTAAGTGTGTCATAACAAACTCGCAGTAACTTTTCTGCCTATCAACAATATTTATTGAACTGAACTAATCAAATCCTCGGTACAAAGGAAATAAACTGAAAAATCGCATATCCTTGGATTCAGTATTTATTCCAGTATGGACATCACTTTTACAATTACTCAAATTTTTACATTTTTCTGAACTAAATTATTGGTTCAACTGTAGAGAATCCTGGTTTACAACAACTATTATAAAATTCCGATATATAGGGCGGCGGTTGCCTACTGGACATTCTTTAACTTCTGCTGAGGTCATTACCGTAATCACGCTGCTGCCTATGTTAAGCTTCACCCGGGGCCTATTTCTACGTTTACTATATATTCCACTCAGCTGACCAGTAGTCTCCAATATTGCAAAGACATCCCCATTGAATGTTGTCAATACAATTTGCTCTGTGATTGGCAGGCTCACATACACATCTTTCTTTACTAGTCGTAGTAACGGTAAATCGATTTGAAAAGTGTATTTCCGAAATTCGAGTCTCCGGTACTCATTGGTGCAGGGAATGAGCCGAATGAGTCCAAGTTGCCCAATTCCATATCCAAGTACCTGATAAGAAGGAGAGCTGGCAGGAGGAGACCTGGCAGGAGCAGACCTGGCGGGAGGAGACCTGGCAGGAGGAGACCTAGACCTGTAACGTATCGGAGGCTCGGGCTCGGCAGAATGCTGATGTATGCTAAGGGGAGATGAAGATGGTCTGCAAAGACCCGTACCAGGAGTTTCGGGCAGATAATGCACAAACTGTGAACCTAATTCTGCCAGAAAAAAAAAGAAAGATTGAATTTTTTTTTGTTAAGAACATACTCGTTTATATTAAGATTTTATGAACTGCGGCATTAATTTAAAAGAGTGAAAAGTGCGAATTGCGTATGACCTCAATTTTTTGAGATATGATTGCAAAACATTCTGAAGTTTTATAGGCATGTAATGAGTTGTTCGAAAGAGTCATAAAACTTTCAGGGGAAGTGGGGAATTTACATCGAGCCTAACGCTAAAGGCAATGATATGCACACATGCTATTTGGAAAACGTGTCGAGTGGGGATGTCACAATTGTTAGAGAAAAGCGTCACATATTTTTTGAGCGGTTCCTCACCAAAATGTGAAAGATTTACCGTACAGAGCATATTGTTAGCTTTTCTCTTCTTATTTTAAGCTACTTCGTCAGCTTTTTTGCTGTAAATTCAATTCACTTAGACGTTCACAGTTTGTAGTTTATGCAAGGTTATGATCTGAACACATAAGTATATACCTAAGTTCGTGATTTGATTATTTTGAGTAAAACATACAGATTCGAACTGTGAAGGTCTAAATGCCTTTGTGCATAGTCGGGAAGATGCTACCTCTGCACGTCTAAGGCTTATCATGCAAAGTTGAAAGTAAACCATCTAGACACGTGCACAGTTGCAAGTGTACCATTTGTTCATGTTCACATTTCAGGAGGTAACATTTGTGTAGATCTGAATTTCATCGTACATAGTTGGAAGTGAATCGGACGTGCACGACTAAATATCCACCTGTAGATTTTTGACCGTACCATCTTTTCTGGCAGGAGACGACCTGGCTGTAGGAGACCTGGTAGATGTAGGCCTGGTTAGAGGACACCTGAATGGAGGAGACCTGGACCTCTCACGTATCGGAAACTCGGGGACAATCTGGGCAGGAGACGGAGATTTGCGAAGAGAAGAAGAAGGTCGACCATATCGCGGGTGGGAAGTATCAGGCCAATCCCACCTGGATTGCAAACTTAATTCTGAAAGAAGGAATAGAAAGTTAATTTTTTGGTCAAGAATTCACTTGTAAAGCTTTAAGGGCAGAATACATCGAGAGCTACACTGGAAAAAACACGTACTATTTAGAACAAGTTAGGAAGGAAGATGCCACACTTGTGAGAAAAACGCGTTCAGTATTTTCCAACGGCTTCTCACTAAAAAGTGAAACAATAATCAATATCTGTCTTAGAGGGTCACAAAGAACCTGCTCAAGGGGCCGTTCCAACCTGACGTCACACTAGCAGGATTTTTGACGTAAAAGAGAGCGTAACGCAGAATGTAAAATCACAGAATATAAATACACAGGTGAATAGAAATTTTTTGAAATGCTCAAAATGATGAAAATTAGAGTCTTCTTTTTTCACTCTTTTCCCTATTCCTATCTTCACCTCTTTTTAAAAGAATTCATTCTTAAGAATTCAACACTTTTTCTAAAGAGGGTAACATCTGTCCACGTCTAAATTCCATCGTGCATAGTTGGGATTGTACCATATGTACATGTATAAATTTTTTAGTGCACGTTTGGGAGGGTAGCATCAATGCAAGTCTGAATTTTGAATTGCATATTTTTTACTGTACCATCATTGCACGTACACAGATGGGATACTATCAACTCTGTACGTAGAAATTCAGTGACGCACAGTTGTCTGAAGCAAATTCAGATTAAATTCTTACTTATTTTGCATCAATAAATATAGAGTTTAGGCAAATATATTAATTGGAATAAAATGCGGATTAAATTGGACAAATTCGTTATTGGAAATAGCTTGAAATGTGTTCAAAACTATATATGATATTCTCATACTTACCAATATAATTAACCACTAGGTATAAGAACAACGCAGAAACGATCCTCATCTTCACCAATTAGAGGAAATACTATAGCTAACAGTGTACGTAATGTGTATTCTGTGGCCTGATTTGACTAATAAATTGTTATCTCATGGATTTGTTAGCCTCAAGCTTGTTTTTCTGAGATTATATTTTATAATTAGAGATTGTATTTGTATTTTATGAACCAGTTTCAAGGAAAGAAATTTTTCAATTAGTTGTTTCAAATTAATTTCACGATTTATAATTTTTTGCAATTTATTGTAAAAGAATTCTAGTTTTATGATTGAATTTTATTTCTGAAAAGTTGAAGAGAAATGACCCAGGACATGCAAACGCAGATGGAATGTTACAAGTTTAAGAAACAAAAATTAGTTTATTTGTCTTTTAAGTGATTTAAATCGTCGATATTTACAAAATCGAAACCATTCTGGTACGAAGGAATGCATATAAATAGATTGAAATGATTTCAATCATAGCAAGATTCACAACGTTTCGAATTCAGAGGGATGTTTTTTTCTTCCCCTAACGTTCTCATCCATACGGAAATCAAATAATTGCGTCTCACTCTAATGCTGTTGAATGCCGTGAGATGAAGACAAATGTTAAAGCCATTTGTATTCCTTCCGTTAGGTATAATTGTCAACATTCCAATCAAGAACAATTCTCCTTGACTCTAGGTGCACTCAAGGGAGTTCTAAACAATTTTTCTTGCGGCCAAATTCACAACACTTTGAAATCAAACGAATGTCGTTTTTAGCCATATTTGAAATAATTTTAATCTATTTCAATACATACTTTCTTATTGAGTAATTTATAATTGAGCTCAAATGCCAGGAAAGAGGGTCCTTGGGTTGCGGATAGTGTCCCTGTACCAAGGGTTTCTTCTGAATATGGTTACAATAATTGAAAAGCAGCCGCGAACAATTTTCCAGGGGTAATCCCGGAGTAATTCACTTCCAAGCGGAGGCACAACAACTGTGCCGAAAGCTGAATCGGACCTGGAAGAGGTGTCTCGAACGGTGAATCTGAAATACCTGGCGACCTCTCATAGTATGCAGCCTTATCTTTGGAAGCGGGGCTCTACGAGGATGGACCATTCCTTTTCCTAGCTACTTGTGGGAAGAACAGTAATAACGGTTCAAAACAATCGAACGCACAGGACTACAAAAAATGGGTCAAACAACAACTCCGGCTACCCTAGAGTTTGAGGAGCCAATCGAAAACAAGTCAATGCTGTGAACCGGTGGAATCCCAATACTCTTGGGTGGAAGGATCAACTTAATGAAGACCTGCTGGAGCAACCTTCTTCTGAACGAGAAGGTTACACGGCACGACTGCATGCTGTGTGGTGCCAGAAACAAACAGAACGTTGCTATTGGTTAAAATAAATAAGAAATTTGAGTTTAATAGTTAGGTAGTTGATATAGTCAAATGTGATTCTAATTCAGAAAAATATTTCCTGGAAAGAAACTAAAGTCCATAGAATGAAGTCAAAGCTTATTTTGATTAGAAAATGTAGTCCCTTGGTTCAAAGAAGCGTACCGATGATCAACTTTTTTTTCATGAACTTAACAAACGTTTCTAGCAACGAATTGCCTGAACATTTCATTCAAACAAATGATGCTTGCACTCAAATAAATCTATAGTAGAAAGAAAAATGCCAAAATGTTTGAAAAATTATTTTTCTGAAGAAAATATTTCCTCGCTTGAAGAACCTCGGACAACTAGATCCACACATGGATGACTTATCTAACCTAAATACATCTCTATCACTTCGAAGATTCCATTTAATCAAAATGTTGAAATATTTCTCAGGATGTGAAAAATAGATCCAGAAACTAGACTCTTAGCTCTCATTAAATCATTTCTTTGACCTAATAGTTTTTCTATTTATTACAAAGGAATATTCCTTTTAAAGCCTTGGTACAAAGAAAATAAGTAAAAGAAATGTATATCCTGATATTAAGTATTTTTTATGCGTGGACGTCATTTTCACAATAACTAAAAGTCGTACACTTTTTTAGATTGTATTATTGGTTGAGCTGTAGAGAATCATGGTTTACAACGACTATTCTAAAATTCAGATCTATGGGTCGCCGGGAGCCTACTGGACATTCCTTAATTTCGTTTTTATTCATGATCGTAGGCATGCCGCTCCCAATGTTTATTTTCACACGGGGTCTATATATACGTCTCCAATATATTCCACTTAGAACAGAATTGTCCTCCAATATTGCAAAAATGTCACCATTAGATGTTGTAAATACAATTTGTTCTGCGATTGGCAGGCTCACATATTCATCTTTTTTGACTAGCTTCAGAAACTGTGTATTGATCGGAAAAGTATATCTTCGAAATTCAAATCGCCGGTACTGATTGGCATAGGGAAGAAGCCGAATAAGCCCAAGTTGACCAAGTCCATATCCAAGTATCTGATAAGGAGGATTACTGGCAGGAAGAGGCCTGGCCGGAGGAGTCATTGTAGGAAGAGACCTGGCAGGAGCAGACCTGGCAGGAGAAGACCTGGCAGGAGGAGACCTGGCAGAAGGAGACCTGGCAGAAGGAGACCTGGCAGGAGGAGACCTGGTAAGAGGACATCCTACAGAAGGAGACTCGACAGGAGGAGACCTGGACCTTTTACGTATCGGAAGTTTGGGCTCCGGCTCGGCACGAGACTGGGATTCGCGGAGGGAAGAAGAAGAAGAAGGTCTACCATAACGCGGGCGGGAAGTGTCAGGCCAATCACACCCGGATTGTAAACTTAATTCTGAAAAAAGAAATATAGGAATTATTTTTTTGACAAGAAAATACTCTTATACATTGGTCTAGCATGAAACCCTTTTATGGCAATGCTTCGAAAAGGGTATAAAATCACGTGGAAGAGAATGTACGGTTTTCATAACTGAAGTTCATCTTCTTGGTTGAAAATTCAACTTTGTTCAACATTTCTTTCATTGTTTGAAGATTCGGAAAATTTAACTGCCTGGTTGGAGGCTTCCCGTTTCGAGAAATATAGAGGTGGACGTGTGCAAGGTGACAGGGAGGTTCTGGACAATGTATGGAGAGGAAAGTCAAAGGAAAAGTCCAAGCGTAAGGTGATTAGGCGAGAAAAGTAACGGTGTTACTGTGGAAGTGGATTTGAAGAAAAAAGTAAACGTGGGAGGTGAACACTTGGTGGAGAAAAAAGCGGCACATGTAAATGGAGGTGAGGAGCGAACCTGAAGCTCGAAAACCGAGGAGAAAGAGTCGCCTTCAAGTGGAGAGAGCAGAAAGCAGTCGATGTGGCGCGGAATTTTATTGGAAGTAAAGTGGAGAGCAGGGCAGAGCTGGACTGTGTGAAAGGAAGAGAGGGTAGGAGGAGATAAGGAAGAGGGATACAGGCTCGACTAATTCAGGAGAAAAAGCGATAGGAGTAGTCAAGAACCTGGTAGAAGAAAATGGGAAGAAAATGACAGAATTTTGGAGAGTGATGAAGGCAATGAGAAAGCAGCAGGAGCACCTCATAGAGGACATGGGAGAGGACTGGGAGAAAGAGAGATCACGAGGTAGAGTAGAGAGGGTTATTGAAAGAAGAAGATTTGAAGAGGTGATGCGGAAGTGGGAGGACGAATTAGGGCGGATGTGAATAAAAGAAGAAACCGTTATTAGAGAAAGAGAGAGGAAGGAGAGAAGCTGCCGAACGGAAGAAGAGGACAGGACGTGGCGGGATCCTCCAAGGAAATTGTCAAAACAAGGGTGGGAAATAGAGAGAGAGAGGAGAGGGAGAAAAGGAAAACGAACGTTCTGGAATAAGGAAGGGAGACGGCTAGCTGGCAAATATAGTGGGGTGCCTGGCAGCGCACACGAAGGTAGTTGCAAAAATAGAGGACTTATGGAAAGTGGATGGCGGGATGACTCTGCAACTGGAGACATAGGAGAATAATGAGTGCTTATTGGATGCGGAGGGGAATCTGAAAAGCTCAGGTCTGTGGCTTGAAGATGATTTGACGGAAAGAGAGGAGGAGGTCCAGGAATGGCTTAGGGGAAAAAACAAGAGTGGAATTGATGAAGATTGAGGTCTAGCTGAGCACGTGTGAATTTCATCGTGCATAGTTGGGATTGTACTATATGTGAACGCCTGAATTTCCTCGTGCGCAGTTGGGAGACTAGCATCTGTGCACAGTTATCCGCAACAAATTCGGCTAAAATTCTGACTTATTTTGAAAAAATAGAGATAGAATTTTAATGAAAATAGTAATTTTGATAAAATGCGAATTAAATCGGACTAGTTGTTATTTGCGGACAGCTAAAAAATTAACCAAAACTATATATTGTATTACTATACTTACCAATAGAATCAATCAGAAAGTATAAGACCAGTGTATAAACGATCCTCATCTTTTCTAATTAGAGGAAAAAGTGTAGTCGACAGCGTGACTAATGTATATTTTATTGCTTGAATTTACCGAAAACTTGTTATCTCATAGACTCATGAGCCTTCAAGCTTGGCTTGTCACGACTGCATGCTATATTTATAGATTGTACTTGTATGTATTTGATAAGCAAGTTTCCAGGGAAAAAAATTATTCTCTTAGTTCGTTGAAAACTATGTCACAATTTATTAAATTCTGCGTTTTAGAATGATAAAGTTCTAGTTTTGTGTTTATATTTTATGTTGAAATAATTTCAATCTATTTTTATGACCACCTTCTTATCGGATGAACAAATATAAGTTATGATTCAGCAGATAGATGAAATAACAGTGTACTTCTATTTTCAGAAATCACATCATTTTGAAATCATTTTGCTCTTATTTAGAATTAATTTTTTTAACTAAAGATGAAACTGTTCCAATTTTCGTCGAAAATTTTTCTTTTTGGAAGAAATTTAATCTTTTCAGTTGAAAATTCGTGAATTTGGTTGAAAAGTAATTTTTTTCAGTCGAAGATTCATCATTTTAGTAATTATTTAAATTAAAATATATTTTTGTTGTTGATAGAAAATTCCACTATTTTGTCAAAAATTCATATTTTTGTTTAAAAATTCTCCATTGTAATCGAAAATTAATTTGTATGGCTAAAAATTCGTTTGTTTTTAGTGCAACATAAACTTTTTCCACTGACGATGTAACTGTTCCATTCTTGCTTAAAAATTTACATTTTTAGATGAAAATTATTAAATTTTGCGGAAAACTCGTTTTTCTGTTCGAATACACTTCTGAAACTGCAAATTGAACTATTATATTCTTGGTTTGTGAATTTATCTTTTCTACATGAAAATTCATATATTTTATTAAGACTGTATCTTTTTTGGTAAAAAATTCATCTTTTGCGAGTAGAATTGAATTATTTTGTTAAGGATTCATTTTCTCGGTCGGAAATTGGTTGTTCAAAATGAATGCGAATCAGGCAATCGGGTAACGCTGATAGATAATAAACATATAGAGCCCGCATTAGCCTTGTTTGTGGATATCATTGTTGGGTGTGTGACGAGAGTGTGTGGTACTGCGCAAAAAAAAAATGCTGAAAATTTCTATTGACCGAGTCTGTGACTTCAGGGGAGGTCTAAAAGTATTGGAAAATATGAAAATATCGTATTGAAAAATAATGCAAACAGTGCTTGAAGAAATATAAGACTTCTTTATATTCATTCCTAATATCTTGATGCATTTTACAATCACTTTTTGTTGTGAAAAATTCATTTGCAAATTTAATCATTTCAAATAAGCAAGCCAATAGTAATCAATCTGGTTGCCGATGTGACGCATGCACATTTCATTCAAACGAAGGTTGTTTTCACTGAAATAAATCTATGATTGAACAAATAGACAAACAATTTTTAATAGAAAAATACGGCTTCTGATGAGATTCAAATTTATTTATTCTTCGATTCGAGGCATGACATTTTTGCCCATTTGCAATAATTATTGAACTGAAGTAATAAAATCCTGGATTCAGTTTTGCTGTAGAGAATCCTGTTGTACAACAACTATCCTAAAGTTCAGACTTATAGGGCGGCGGTTGCCTACTGGACATTCCCGAACTTCCCTTGGGGTCAAGTTCGTAATCACGCCACTGCCCATGTTTATTTTCACACGGGGCTTATCTTTACGTCTACATTTTATTCCAGATAGAAAACTACCAGCATCCAATATTGCCCAAACATCACCATTAGATGTTGTTAACACAATTTGTTCTGTGATTGGTAGATTCGCTTGGACGTGATTTTTTACTTGCATTAGAAGTGGTGAATCAAAAGTGTATCTTCGAAATTCAAATCGTTGGTACGGATTGGTAAGGGAAACAAGCCGAATAAGTCCAATTTGTCCAATTCCATATCCAAGTATCTGATAAGGAGGATTACTGACAGGAAGAGGCCTGGCAGGAGAAGTCATGGCAGGAAGAGACCTGGCAGCAGACGACCTGGCAGGAGGAGGCCTGGCAGGAGGAGACCTAGCAGGAGGAGACCTATCAGGAGCAGACCTGGCAAGGGGAGACCTGGCAGGATGATACCTGGCAAGAGGAGACCTAGACCTCTCACGTTCCGGAGGCTCGGTCTCGGCAAGTGGTTGGGATTCCTGAAGGGAATAAGAAGAAGAAGGTCGACCATGACGCAAGCGGGGAGTGTCAAGCCAATTCCACCTGGATTGTGAACTTAATCCTGCAAGAAGTAATATAGGAATTATTATTTACCAATTGGGTTCAGCATTCATGTATTTTATTTTTAATTTCTCTTTCTTGGTGGGAAATGATTTTGTTTGTTTGTTTGAAAGTCTGCTTGTTAGAAAATTCTGCTTCTTTGGAAGTTGATCGACTTTGTTGAAAATTAATTTCATTAGTTGCAGATCCATCTACCTGGTTTGAAAATTTAACTATTTTGTTGAAGATTCAATTATTTTAATGTCTGGAACTGAACCGGAAATGCTACTATTCATGAGTGGAGCTACAACAAATTACTAAATTAGGGCCACAGTTGATCGTTTCTTGTTTCTCCTATATCCACAAGATGACGCACGCCTACACTTTTGTACCCAGTGGAAAAGCGACTAATTTCATTTTGAATAAATTCACTGGATATTTTGTTCCAATTTTAATTATCTAATTCCAAATTAAGCTGCTTTATGATGTATTTAATTTATGTAAACGTACACAGTTCATGGATTATACGAGGGTTTTATTCGTACACGTGGGTATTTAAATTGGACATTTAATTATTTTGAGTCAAACGTACACATTTGGGAGGGTACCATCTGTAAACGTCTGAATTCCGTTGTGCACAGTTGGTAGGGTACCATCTGTTAACTTTTGAGATTCATCGTGCACAGTTGGGAAAGTGCAATCTGTGAACGTCTAAAACTTATCGTGCACAGTTGGAGGTATACACACTCAAATTTCAACATGCACAGTTCAGAGCGTACCATCTGTGCGGTTGCACATATGGTACACTCCTAATTGTGAACATCGAAATTCAATGGTGCGCAGTTGTTTTCATAAGAATAATAATTAGGACGGAATTGGACAAACTGGTATTCGCGTAAAGCTTAAAAATGTTTTGAAATTTATATAATATATTCTCATACTCACCAATATGATCAAGCACTGAGTAAACGACCAGAGTATAAACGATCCTCATCTTTTCCATTTAGAGAAAAAAGTGTGAGTAACACTGTAAGTAATGTGAACTCTGCTGCTTGCTTGGAATAGATAGTTTTTATCTGATAGATTTATGGGCAACGAAACTCGTCTTTCTGAGATTAGGTTTCATATTTATCGACTGTATTTGTATTTGATAGCATACGTTCGAGCAAAAAGATTATTGACCAAGTTCGTTGAAATAATTGTCACACTTTATAGTCTTTTGCGTTTTAGGATGAGAGATTTTTAATTTTGGGTTCATATTTTATATTTGGAAATGTAATGATCAATGACCCAGGAGATGCAAGCATAGATTCAATAAGACAAATTCAAGGAATAAAATTAGGTTATTTGCCAGATGGTTTGCCTGTTGCCAGGTGGTTGGCATAGGGCTAGCGATTGTAAACGTTAAAAGAGAAAGCAGGTTGTGCGAATTGATAAATTTATTTATTGAGATGGGAGAAGTTCCAGGTAACTGGAAAAATGCGATTATCATACCAATGAACTAAATCAAAGTTTCTTCTAATAGATTCCATGGAAACTTCATTCAAACAAATGTCATTCTCACTGAAATAAATCTATGATTGAAAATATAGGCAGAAATTTTTAAATAGGAAAATACTTTTTCTGATGCAATGCAAGTTTATTTATTTCATTAAATTATTTATTGTGTACAAAAGAATATTTCGCGAATGATTCTATTGCGTAAATTTCACTCAAATGACGGTTCGTTCCGAAAAAATTAATCTATATTAAAAAGATATCGCCAAAGAAATCATTTCTTTGATCCAAGGAATCACTTCTTGCTAACTTGCAATAATTATTGAACTGAAGTAATAAAATCCTTGGTAGAAAGAAAATATTCCAAAGAGTCCCATATACTTGGATTCAGTTTAGCTGTAGAGAATCCTGTTGTGCAACAACTATCTTAAAATTCATAAGTATAGGGCGGAGGTTGCCTACTGGACATTCCCTAATTTCATCTGGGGTCAGGTTCGTAATCACGCCGCTGCTCATGTTCATTCTCACCCGGGACCTATTATTACGTCTACATTTTATTCCAGATAGAACACCACTAGTTTTCAATATTGCCCAAATATCACCATTAGATGTTGTTAATACAATTTGTTCTGTAAGTGTCAGACTCGTTGGGAAGTGATCTTTTGCTAGCATCAGAAGTGGTGAATTGAAAGTGTATCTTCGAAATTCGAATTGCCGGTGCTGATTGACATAGGGAATAAGCCGAATAAGTCCAAGTTGTCCAAGTCCATATCCAAGCACCTGATATTCAGCAGTACTGGCAGAAGGAGACCTGGCAGGAGGAAACCTGGCAGAAGTAGACCTGGCAGGAGATGGCGTAGCAGGAGGAGACCTGGCAGGAGGAAACCGGGCAGGAGGAGCCCTGGCAGATGGAGGCCTGGACCTTTCACGTATCAAAGGCTCGGGCTCGGCACGAGACTGAGATTGGTGAAGGGAAGAACAAGAAGGTCGACCATGCCGCGGGCGGGGAGTATCAGGCCAATCTCACCTAGATTGTGAACTCAAATCTGCAACAAGTAAACATATGAATCGTTTTTTTCTCAAGAACATACTTGTACATGTTGGTATATCATAAACATCTTTTGTGACAATACTCTGAAAAAGGAGTCACTTGTTTCCATGAAAATGATAATTCGGATGAAATGCGGATTGAATTGGGCAAATTGGTATTTGCGTAAAGCTTGGAAGTATTTTGAAATTTATATATTATATTCTCATACTTACCAATATGATTAATCACTAAGTAAAAGACCAGAGTATAAGCGATCATCATCTTTTCCATTCAGAGGAAAAAGTGTAGGTAACACTGTAAGTAATGGGTACTATGTTGCTTGTTTGAAATAAATAGTTTTTATATTATGGATTTATGGGCATCCAAACTTGTTTTTTAGAGATTAGGTTTCGTATTTACCAAGTACGTTAAAATAATTGTCTTAATTTATAATATTTTGCGTTCTAGGACAAAAGAGTCTTAGTTTCACAATGTCAAGACGTTCAACTAAAAAAAATACGGCTCCAATAGCTATAGATAGACATTGTCGATAAATGAGTGACATAATGTTTATCCCTTGACTGATGGAAGTTTGACTAGTTTTTTAGCTAACGATGGTTTAGAATTCAATTTAAATGCTAAAGTCTACAAGTTGGCAAAAACATCACTATTAGATGTTAATACTTTATGCGCAACCTTAACGCTAACTTCATGCGTATTCCATGTGAGCCACAGCAGAATTAGCCAACAGCTGTCGAAAGCAAGAACAGTTGTCGAGAATCGAGAGCAAGATTCGATAATGTAAAAAAGATTCAATAACTCGATAATTCAAGCAGGCGTAAATTTCATGAGTGAAGATTCCTTGTCTAATTATTAGAGAACGGCAACATTTTCGGGTGTTCGTGAAGAAGAATGCTCATAAGCCACCTTGAAACAATAGGATAAAAAGATTGATAAATTTTGAATTATGTTCAAAACGGCCTGATATACACGAAAGCTGAGAAAATGTTCCGGGTCTCATACGAGAGGGCGATCTCCGACACTTTGAACTAACCGAAATTTTTTTTATTCTGAGAGGAAGAACAGAACATTTGGAATTATCTTGAAATCAGTGAGAGATACCGTATTGATTGGTGAACGAAAAGAATTGAATGAAAATGTTCCTATAGATTTGGATTGAAGTTAATATTCGTGCACATATTGAGAAGAATTCAAAAGACTTTCTGGATGAGCCTCGGATGGGGCGTCGGATTAGAAAGGAATAAAATTTTGTTTTGAATTTGTAAAGGATTAATTCTGATTGGCTTTGGATTCAAACTCATTCACTAGACTGGCGCCGGATTCATTTAGATTAAATTCGAGAGGTCCCAAGGATTCAGAAGGATTGGAAGCATGTTTTGAAAAAATGGGTTCGGTATGGGTTCGGATTGAAGTTGTTGTCGATGTACCAGTTGAGAAGAATGATTGAGTGATCTTCGGATCCATTCGGATGAAATTTGGGATTGAGAAGGGTTGAATAGGATTGAAAACTTGCTTCAGGTCGCTTCGGATTAATTTGAATTGGTTCAGGTATGGGTACAAACAAATTTTCAGTTCAAAGTTTTTTGTTGCTTAAAATGCTTTCAGATCATCATAAACTTGGAGATATGAGTACATTATTCATTCATGGATGAATTTAGGATATAAAAACGAAGGAATGATTCCTTTTCGACGGTGCATGACTTTTTCCCTTCCACCAATATTTATTAAATTGAACTAATCACATTCATAGTAAAAAGAAAACGCATTTCAAGAAACGCATTTCCTTGGATCTGCTATTCTCTTCCAATGCATATATCACTTTCACAATAAAGAAAAGTTTTAATTTTTTCAAATTGAATTATTAGTTATGGCAACGGCCATACCACGCTGGAAACACCAGTTCCCGTTAGATCACTGAAGTTAAGCAGTGTTGGGCGCGGTTAGTACTTGGATGGGTGACTGTCTGATACTACTGCGTTGCTGTTGGCAGTCGTGGGTGTGGTGAGCCCACACTTGTAGTTATTTACTACAAGAAACTATCCACCTAGAAACACTACCCGAATCGGGTAGTGTCACGCTTACCCCTAGAGGCTCGCTGAAAGGGAAATGGCTTAATGGTATAGTAGTAGTTGTAAAATTATTAGTTAAGCTGTAGAGAATCCTAGTTCACAACTACTATCCTAAAAGACCTATCTATATAACGACGGTTGTTTACAGGAAACTTCCTAACTTCGTCTGTGGTCAAGTTCGTAATCAAGCCGCTGTCCATGCTCATTCTTACCCGGAGCCAATATTGCAAAAACGTCACTATCAGGTTGTTAATAAAATTTGTTCGGTGAGTATCAGTCTCTCTTGGAATTCTTTTTTTCTAAGCATAGAGGTGGTTAATCAAAAGTGTATCTATAAATTCGAATCGCGGCCGGTACTGATTTTTACGCGGAATAAACTGAATAAGTCCACGTTGTCCGAATCCATATACAGGTATTTCATAAGCAGGAGTACTGACAGAGAGATACCTGGCAGGATGAGACCTGGCATGTGCAGACCCAGCAGGAGGAGACCTGGACTTGTCACGTATCGGAGTCTCGGGATCAGTATTGACAGGAGAATGAGAAGAAGAAGAAGAAAGTCGGTAGCAACCCAGAAACTTCACGGGACTATTTCACGGGAATATTTATTCAAATAAATTATTGGTTTTGCTGTAGAGAATCCTGGTTTACAACTACAACCCTAAAATACATATTCATATCGCGGCGGGAGCCTACTGGACATTCCCTCTTCTCGTCTTTGGTCAGGTTCGTCATCACGCCGCTGACCATGTTCAGCTTCACCCGGGGCCTACCTTGACGCTTACCATATATTCCAGTAAGAAAACCACAATTCTCCAAAATTGCCCAAACATCACCATTAGATGTTGATAATACAATTTTTTCTGTGAGAGGCAGACTCGTTGAAACATCATTGTTTACTAGAGATAGAAGTGGTGAATGAAAAGTGTATTTCCGAAATTCGAATTGCCGGTACTGATTATTACGAGGAATGAGCCGAATAAGTCCAAGTTGTCCAATTCCATATCCGAGTATCTGATGAGCAGGAGTACTGGCAGAAGAAGACATGGCAGGAGGAAACCTCGCAGGAGAAGACCTAGCAGGAAGAGTGCTGGCAGGAGGAGATCTGGACCTGTCACGTAGCGGAGGCTCGGGCGCAAGCTTAGCAGGAGACTGGCGACGAGGAGGTGGAAAAAAAGCCGGGTACGACCTGAGTGAGAAGTATCAGGCCAAGCCCCATTAGGATTACCGCCAGACGGTGAACTTAATTCTGGAAAATAAAATGGAGAATTCATTAGGTTGTCGAGAAGATACTCGTATATGATGGCATATCATGAATGCTTGACTGAAAGTTAAACAATTCTATTTGTGAATCAGAATTAAACGGAGATTTAGATATTCCGCCAGGTTGTAAATACTTTTTCTAACTGAATATTAAACTTTTCTTCTTTTTTCATTAGAAACTCAGATCGAGTTCGTAATAGTTTTGGAAAGATACAGATAGAGTTTGGATGAAATACGAATTGAGATAGAATGCGGATTGAAGAGAACGAATTGTTCGAGTGTGATGATGATCTTTCAACTTTTAAAAGGACATCCTTGTACAGACTGCTGGAAAAACTGAATTTCCAATAAACCACGCGTAAGCGCAACAGCCTGCTGACAGAACGAGATGATCTACTCACATGGCGCCGGAACTATCTGAGGAAAATCAAACAGTTTCGCGAAGAGGGTAGGACGATATATTATTTGGAAGAAACGTGGTTAAATGCAGGCGATGTTTCCTCCAAAGCGTGGTTTGATGGATCCATCAAATCGGGCAAAGATGAATTTCTTCGTGGTTTGACAACAGGAGCACCAAATCCAACTTGCAAAGGCAAAAGGTTAATAATTTTGCACATTGGCAACAAAAACTTCCGAAACATCTAACAAAGAAACACAAAGAAAGTCATAAATATACCAAGGGACCAATGAGAAGAGAAATGGAGAAACTACGTGTAACAAAAAGGGTAAGGACACACCTACATCGAGAAACCACAACCATCATGCGCATCTTCAGGTCCTTCTCTCGGGGAACAGAGTATAGAAATGAAGATTGCGACGAAAGGAATCTACACTCCGAAGCGCACTCTAGGCAGCGAACTCAAAAGTGATGTAGAGAACGTGTCCGGCGTTCGATCAGCGGACAAGAAAAGCACGTTTGCGTCTGGACTCCCTTCGATTTTCCCCTCCTGTTGGGGAGGAGGTGTTTCCCACGGCTCTCTTGGTGTAGTGGTTGGCGATGACACCCGTTCGGGTCGAGCCAGCAAGTAAGCTCGTGCCTCCTCCGCTACGGGGGGTGACCCAGGAGTAGCTAAGACCCGGAAGCGAATAAAGCTACTTGGCGACGGTAAGGTCGACGTCTTAGGGACACACAGTGCCTACTGATGTGTTGTCGTCGAAGCAGTCCCCTACTACCAATTCAACAAATTTTACAAAAATTCAACTTATTTCGAGTCTGGTGTTCGATTTTTGCCCATTAGTAGTCCAACAATTTTCTTGGAGAAATGGGGAAATATCTACTTCGGCCCGTATATGAAACGGGAATGCCCCTATTCATGAGTAGAGCGTCAATCTGTTACGTCATCGAGGCTACGGTAGATCGTTTCTTATTTCTCCTATATACTTAGGATGACTTTGCAACCTGAAAAAACTTTAGTGATGAATTCTAATCTGAATGAATTCACCAAATATCTTGTATGTGAAACTCACACATTTGGGAGGATACCATCTGTGTATGTTTATATTCGCTTATGCGCAGTTAAGTGTACCATATGTACACGTGCTTAGTTGGGAGTTTACAGTCTGTTTACGTGTGCAGATAGGAGGGTAAGATCCGTGCATTTCTCAATTCCATAATGTGTATTTGGAATTTGTACTATCATTGCATGTGCATAGATGTGACACTCTTAACTGCGTGCGTTAAAACTAAATGGTGCATAGTTTACTGAAACATGTCCAGATTGACTTCGTATTAATTCTGAAAAAATACAGATAGAGCTTGAATAAAATAAAAATAACGAACGCGAAAATTATGATTATTATTATACTTACCAACAGAATAAACCACCAAGTGAAAGACCAAAGTATAAACGATTCTCATTTTTCCCGTTTGGAGAAGAAAAGCTAGTCAACAATGTAAGTGATGTATATTCTGTCGCTCGTTTCGACGTAAAAGTTCTTATCTTATGGATTTATAGGCACTTGCGCCTGTCCTTTCAAGATTATATTTTATGTTTAGATATTGTATGTAGGTCATCCCAAAGTATTATGTTTTTCTGATCAGAACTTCGCGTGATTTTTTTTTATCTGATTTATTCTTTGATGTTATTTCTATTTTCATAAGTGAATAAACAGGCACCTTAGTAACAATTCAAACCCATTCAATATTTCACTATACCCGATTTATAATCATTCAGAAGACAGCCTTAGAGCAGGGTTCTCCAAAGGTAGACCCTGTATGTCCTAGCGATCCCCAGCCAATAGGTCGGATCTGCTTAGCTTGGACACATAAGTGTCAAGAAGAATGCCCGTCCTTCGTCTCAATCAAAGTACCTGAAAGAGTTGCTTTGCACCCGACGGAAAAAAGAAGCCCCCGAGGCTTAGGTTCATGAATGGAACACAAAAAATTACGTTTAATGCAGGAAAGATAGTGAACCTGAGATCACATAAGTAAACTAAAGCCCACCGACAATTTACTCTGGAGAACACCGAGAAAACCTTCATGAAATGGGTAGAATTTCTGCAGAAAAAATGGACCTGGATAAAAAAAAACTGATAAATGCAGCATATGTTAAAACAAGGATAGAACAAATTAGTATTTGTATCCTGCATCTAGATTTACAAAAAGAAGAAAAGAAAAAAAAGTATTTTTCAATAAAAAATGTTTTCCATTCATCACTATTTCGGCAAAGTCCTTGGTCGTGATAAGCGTGACGTATACGTATTTCTTTCACCCTAAAGCTTATGCGTGATTTCGTCAAAATAGCCCTTGCTAATCAGTATCAAATACTTTGCAACAAGGTTTTAATTTTGAGTTCGCCCTTAAAAAAATTGTCGGTTCAAAGAAATAACTTTTGCAATAGTATTTCCAATTCGTCTGTGATGAACGAATACGACCAAGCGATTTCCGTGAAGCAACGTGATCCAAGGTTCTTCATCTACCAATTCACTCTTCCTTCGTGAAATTTTTTTAATGAATATCCAGCTTATGATAGCGAATCTTGCTTTACAGCCACTATCATAGAGTACCTGTCCATATGGTGGCCTGTCCATAAGTATTAAAGTATTTATTTCCACCTGACATCTATTTTGACGTTTACAGTATATTCCACTTAGCACACTTGAGCAATCTTGAAAAAACGTCTAAACTTTCAAATCTGTTTGCTTCTATTCTAATCAATTTTAGAAATTCGGTTGGCTGAAGTTTGAACAGTCTTCTCTTTTACAATAGTCATATTGTGAAAAAATATTTCTTTGTATTTGAAAAAATATGATGGAAGACATTATGTTTTTGATCCCTTATTATGTTTATTGTTTTTAATCCGTACAGACAACACTTTTAAAATGATCAAAAGTTTCACATACTCATTCAATTCAATTATTGGTTTTGCTGTAAAGAATCCTGGTTTACAACTACTTTCCTAAAATACATTTCTATAGTGCGGTGAGAGCCTACTGGACATTCTCTCATTTCGTCTGCGGTCAAGTTCGTAATCTCGCCCGTGCCTATGCTTATTTTAACGCGTGGCCTACCTTTACGTCTATAATATATTCCATTCAGAAAACTATTCTCCAATATTGCCCAAACATCACCATTAGATGTTGTCAACACTATTTGTTCTGTGACTGGCAGGCTCATCATGACATGGTTTCTTGTTAGACATAGAAGTGGTAATAAATCAAATGTGTATTTTCGAAATTCGAATTGCCGGTGCTGATTGTTGCGGGAAATTAGCCGAATCAGTCCAAGTTGTCCAAGTCCATATCCAAGTACTTGATGAGCAGGAGTATTGGTAGGAGGAGTTCTGGCAGGAGGAGTTCTGGCAGGACGAGTTCTGGCAGGACGAGTTCTGGCAGGACGA
>CAKNXH010061344.1:0-11371 GCA_932178445.1 Andricus quercusramuli
AAAAAAAAACGAATTTTCTACAAAACAATTGAATTTTCAAAAACGAAGTTAATTTTCAACTAAATATTGAAATTTATTGAAATAAATAAATTTTCAAGTAAAGTGATGCATTTTTAACGCAAAAAATAAATTTTTAAGAAAATAGTTGAACTATAAAAACTCACTTTCTCTAATTCTATTTCACAGTATTGCGACTTGGAAGGTTCCTGGACAGTCTTTACGCCGCATTATCGACAGTGAAGTATCCCAACATCATCCTCAGAATAACATTAACTTTATCAAAAATCGCAAATGCACTTTTTCTCCTGGCAGATCATATTCTCTGGATTGGTCGAGTAGGAATTGTGCAAGTTGATGTCTCCAAATGGAGTTCCATAGCCAACAGATATTGGCTGATGATGTTGACTATGAATTTATCAAGAGACTTTTACGAAATCCTTCAGATCTTGAAAGACAATCGCTCGAGTCTCATGTGGAGGAAAGTTGGTTCTTCAAATTTCAGTGTTTTAAAATACTACAGTCAAGTTTTCAATCTCCTTAAAGAGCGCACAGATATTGTATCAGATACAATTAAGAACGCGTGCGATATTTTCATTCCATTAACGGCCTTAGGGTACACAAAACTGAGTCCTGGTGCTGTCGGATTGTTGGGCGTTATTTCTTCCCTGGTGGGAATATACACTCTTGTGGATTCTTCTGCAAAATTGGTACCTTCGTAAAATTATTTGCCTGTCCATTTTTTTGGTTTATCCCTGGGGGATATTGTAAAAATGGTATTTTGGGTACAATTCAGGATTTCAAGATCGACAGGCTAAGACTCATAATTACTGTGAATTATTGTATAAGATGATTATTGAACCTTGTGATTTTTTTATATTTTGCAGTTTATCTCAGAATTATTAATTGAAATTAAAATTATTTATTGCAGAATATTTCCTTGATTAATATTCAGTTATATGTTTTATATATAATTATTAACGGTGGATGAAAATAATTGACTGTTCTGCAAAAAGATTGTTCAAAACTTGAAAGCATGAAAGAGTATTTGTAAATATGTCGTATGAGAACTTATCGGTTGAATATTGAAAATTTTAGAATCATGTTAATTTTGTACAATAAGATCAAATGCATTTCTGGAATAAATGATACATTTTTTAAAGATTCTTTCTCTTTTGTTTTATCCTTCTTTTTGAGAAATTTCTTTAGGAGTAGCAATTATACAATTAATGTGAAAAGGGTCTTGTCAAATTAGAAAGCTACCTAAAAAATATTCAGTTTTGAATGCTTTTTAGAAATTTTTCAATCTTGGAGGCTTTCAATTTAAAGTTATTATATAGTGAAATAGTCAAATTTCATGTATGAATCAGTTATACATTATTAATTTTGATTGTTTTATCACTTTAGATTCTTTTGAGTCCTTTAATTTCGATGTATTCTTTTTCATTCTTTGGAATTGTGTGGAATACTTTAAAACTCTTTCAAATCCTTTTGAATTCTTTTAACTTGCCTGAAATATTCTGAATTTATCCTAATTCCCTGTTATTCCTCTAAATTCTTGGGGTTGCCTCATTTGGTGGAATTTCCTGATTGCTGAGAATTTCAAAATATACTGAAAAAATAATGCTGAGAACTTCAAAATAATGCAGTGAATTCAGGGGAATTGAAGGAATCTCAGAGAGTTCTAGAAATTCTCTAAATTCAGAGAATCAAAGATTTCAGGATATTCAAGGAATTAAGAGAATCCAACATAGTCGAGGAATTCAAGGGAATTCAGAATATTTAAGGAATTCAGAGGATTTGAGAGAATCCAAAATACTCAAAGAATTCAAAGAATTTGAGAAATTCAGAAGATTCAAGGATTTTAGAGAATTCAGGGACTTAAAAGAATTTAGAGTATTTAAAAAATTCAGGAAATTTAGATAATTTCCTGAATTCCTTAAATATTTTGAATTCAGGAAATTCCAGGAATTTAGGGAATGCAGAGAATTCAAGGAATTATAGGATTTCAGAATATTCAACGAATTTAGGGAATTTAAACTATTTGAAGAATTCCAAAAGTTGAAGGAATTTAAGATATTCAAAGATTTCAGGGAAATTACAGGATTTCAGAGCATTAAGGGCATTCAAGGAATTCAGAGAATCCAATATGTTTAAAGAATTCAGGAAATTCAGAATATCTATGAATTTTAGGTAATTAAGAGAAATGCAGAGCATTTATGGAATACAGAGAATTCAAGGAATTCAGAGAATTTCAGCGATCTTAGAGCATTAAGGGAATTAAAGGAATTCATGAAAATCGAGGAGTTTTAGGAGTTTGGAGAATTCAGGTAATTCAAGGAATTTAAGAAATTTCAGAGATTCATGAGGATGCAAAGAATTTTAGAATATCGCAGAATGTTCAAGGATTTCAGAGAATTCGAGGAATTTACAGAACTCAAGGAATTCAAAGAGCTCAAGAAATTGAAGGGATTCAGGAGATTCAGATAATTCAAAAATTTTCACGAATTCAGAATATTTAAAGATTTCAGAGAATTCAAGGAATTCAGATGAACTGAAAGAATTCTCTAATTCAAGAGAATTCCTGAAATATTCTGAATTCAGATAATTCTAGGAATTTAGAGGATTCAGAGAATTCCTGAAATTCAGAATATGCAAAGTTTTTAGGCGATTCGGAGAATTTCGACAATTGAAGGAATTCCATATATTCAAAAATTTCAGGGAATGCATAGAATTTCATGAATTCAGTAAATTCAAGGATTTCAGAGAATTCAAGGAATTCGTATAATTGAAGAAATCCAGGGATTTAAAAGATTTCAGAATATTTGAGGAATTATGGAAATTCCAGGAATTTCAGAAATTTAGAATACGCAGAGAATTCCTGCAATTCAGGATGTGCAAAGATTTCAGGAAATTTACACGATTTCAGGAATTGAGAATATTCAAGGATTTCGAAGAATTCGAGGAATTCAGATGAATAGAAAGAATTTAATTATTCAAAAAAATTCCTTAAATATTCTGAATTCAGACAATTCCAGGAATTAAGGAATTTTAGGAATTTATGAGATTCAAGGAAATCTTGGAATTCATAATATGCAAGGATTTCAGAGGATTCACAGAATTTCAGGAATTCAGAATATTCAAGGATTTCCGAGAATTCAAGGAATTCAGATGAATAGAAAGAATTTAATTATTCAACAAAATTCCTGAAATATTCTGGATTCAGGCAATTCCGGGAATTTAAGGAATTTCAGGAATTCATGAGATTCCGAGAATTCTTGGAATTCATAATATGCAAGGATTTCAGGGAATTTGAAGAATTCCGAAAATTGAAGGAATTCAAGATATTCAAAGATTTCAAGGAATTCACATGAATTCAGAATATTCAAGGACTTTAGAGAATTCAAGGAATTCAGATGAATAGAAAGAATTTAATTATTCAACAAAATTCCTTAAATATTCTGAATTCAGGCAATTCCAGGAATTAAGGAATTTTAGGAATTTAGGAGATTCAGAGAAATCTTGGAATTCATAATATGCAAGGATTTCAGAGGATTCATAGAATTTCAGGAATTCAGAATATTCAAGGATTTCAGAGAATTCAAGGAATTCAGGTGAATTGAAAGAATTAAGTGTTTAAAAAAATCCTTAAATATTCTGAATTCAGGCAATTCCAAGAAATAAGGAATTTTAGGAATTTATGAGATTCAGAGAAATCTTGGAATTCATAAAATGCAAGGATTTCAGAGGATTCACAGAATTTCAGGAATTCATAATATGCAAGGATTTCAGGGAATTTGAAGAATTCCGAAAATTGAAGGAATTCAAGATATTCAAAGATTTCAGGGAATTCACATGAATTCAGAATATTCAAGGATTTTAGAGAATTCAAGGAAATTCAGACGAATAGAAAGAATTCAGTGATTTGAAATGATTCCCTATATATTCAGAATTCAGGCAATTCTAGGAATTTAGGAGATTCAGAGAATTCTTGGAATTCAGGATATGGAAAGATTTCACGGAATTCGAAGGATTCCGAAAATTGAAGGAATTCAAGATATTCAAAGATTTCAGGGAATTTACAAGATTTCAGGAATTGAGAATGTTCAAGGAATTCAGATGAATTGAAAGAATTCAGTGATTTAAAAGAATTCCTTAAACATGCTGAATTCAGGCAATTCCAGGAATTCCAAGAATTTAGGAGATGCAGAGAATTTAAGGAAATTCAGAATATTTAAAGATTTTAGGGAATTTAAACTATATATATAGAGAGAGAATTTCAAAAATTTAAGGAATTTAAGATATTCAAAGATTTCAGGAAAATCACAGGACTTCAGGGATTTCAGAGCATTTAGAGAATTCAAGGAATTCAGAGTAATCAAAGAATTTAGCGTAATCAAAGATTTGAGGATATTCAATGAATTGAGAATATTCCTTGATATTTAAGGAATTTAGAGAATCCAAAATATCAAAAGAATTAAGAGAATTCAGAATATTTCAGTATTTTAAGTAATTCAGAGAAATTCAGAATATTTATGGAATATAGAGAAGTCAGAGAATTTCAGGGATTTTAGAGCATCAAGGAAATTAAAGGAATTCATAAAAATCGAAGAGTTTTAGGAGTTTGGAGAATTCAGGGAATTCTAGAAATTTCAGAGATTCAAGAGAATGCAAAGAATTTCAGAATTTCGCCGATTATTCAAGGATTTCAGAGAATTCAAGGCATTTACAGAACTCAAGGGATTTAAAGAGCTCAAGAAATTTAAGGGACTGAGGAGGTTCAGAGAATTAAAAAAATTTCACGAATTCAGAATATTCAAGGATTTCAGAGAACTCAAGGAATTCAGATAAATTGAAAGAATTCAGTGATTCAAAAGAATTCCTTAAATATTCTGAATTCAGGTAATTTCAGGAATTTAGGAGATTCAGAGAATTCCTGGAATTCAGAATTACAAGTATTTCAGGGAATTCTTTGGATTCCAATAATTTAAAGAGTTCAAGATATTGAAAGATTTCAGGGAATGCACAGAATTTCAGGAACTCAGTAAATTCAAGGATTTCAGAGAATTCAAGAAATTCGTATTAATTGAAGAAATTCAGGGATTTAAACTAGTTCAGAATATTTGAGGAATTTCAGAAATTTAGAAAATTCAGAGAATTCCCGGAATTCAGGATATGCAAAGATTTCACGGAATTCGAAGAATTAAGAAAATTGAAGGAGTTCATGATATTCAAAGATTTCAGGGAATTTACAAGATTTCAGGAATTGAGAATGTTCAAGGATTTCAGAGAACTCAAGGAATTCAGATGAATTGAAAGAATTCAGTGATTCAAAAGAATTCCTTAAATATTCTGAATTCAGGCAATTTCAGGAATTTAGAATAGGCAGAGAATTCCTGGAATTTAGTGTATTCGGAGATTTCACGGAATTTGAAGAATTTCCGAAAATTGAAGGAATTCAAGATATTCAAAGATTTCAGGGAATTTACAGGATTTCAGGAATTAAGATTCTTAAGGGATTTCAGAGAACTCAAGGAGATCAGATGAATTAAAAGAATTCAGTGATTTAAAAGAATTCTTTAAATATTCTGAATTCAGGAAATTTCAGGAATTTCAGGAATTTAGGAGATTCAGAGAATTCCTGGAATTCAGAATATACAAGTATTTCAGGGAATTCAGCGAATTCCAAAAATTGAGGTACTTCAAGATATCCAAATATTTCAGGGAATTCACAGAATTTCAGGAATTGAGTAAATTCAAGGATTTCAGATTATTCAAGGAATTCTTATAAATTGAAGAAATCCAGGGATTTAAAAGAGTCCAGAATATTTGAGGAATTCTGGAAATTCCAGGAATTTCAGGAATTTAGAATGCGCAGAGAATTCTTGGAATTCAGTGCATTCAGAGATTTCACGGAATTCGCAGAATTCCGAAAATTGCAGGAATTCAAGATATTCAAATATTTCAGGGAATTTACCAGATTTCAGGAATTGAGAATGTTCAAGGATTTCAGATAACTCAAGAAATACGGATGAATTGAAAGAATTCAGTGATTTAAAAGAATTCCTTAAATATTCTGAATTCAGGCAATTCCAGGAATTTTGGGAATTTAGGAGATTCAGAGAATTCCTGGAATTCAGAATATACAAGTATTTCAGGGAATTTAGAGAATTCCAAAAATTGAGGTAGTTGAAGATATCCAAAGATTTCAGGGAATGCACAGAATTTCAGGAATTCAGAATATTCAACGATTTCAGAGAATTCAAGGAATTCAAATGAACTAAAAGAATTCACTAATTTAAGAGAATTCCTGAAATATTCTGAATTCAGATTATTCTAGGAATTTAGAAGTTTCAGAGAATTCCTGAAATTCAGAATATTCAATGATTTTAGGGAATTTTGAGCATTTAGACAATTTAAGGAATTCAAGATATTCAAAGATTTCAGGGAATTCATAGGAATTTAGTATATTCAAGGATTTCAGGGAATTCAAGGAATTCAGATGAATTTAAAGAATTCAGTTGTTAAAAAAGAAGTTCCTAAAATCTTCTGGATTCAGACAATTCCAGGATTTTAAGGCATTTCAGAAATTTAGGAGAATCAGATAATTACTGGAATTCAAAATAAACAAGTATTTCAGGGAATTCAGAGAATTCCAAAAATTGAAGGAGTTTAAGATATTCAAAGATTTCAGGGAATTCACAGAATTTCAGGAATTCAGTAAATTCAAGGATTTAAGATAATTCAAGGAATTCGGATAAATTGAAGAATTTCAGGGATTTAAAAGAGTTCAGAATATTTGAGGAATTTTGGTAATTCCAGGAATTTCAGAAATTTAGAAGATTCGGAGAATTTCCAGAATTCAGGATATGCAAAGATTTCACGGAATTCGAAGAATTCCGAAAATTTAAGGAATTCAAAGATTTCAGGGAATTTACAAGATTTTAGGAATTGAGAATGTTCAAGGATTACAGAGAACTCAAGGAATTCAGATGAATTGAAAGAATTCAGTGATGTAAAAGAATTCCTTAAATATTCTGAATTCAGGCAATTTCAGGAATTGAGGAGATTCAGATAATTCCTGGAATTCAGAATAAACAAGTATTTCAGGGAATTCAGAGAATTCCAAAAATTGAGGGAGCTCAAGATATTCAAAGATTTCAGGGAATTCACAGAATTTCAGGAATTTAGTAAATTCAAGGATTTAAGAGAATTCAAGGATTTCAGAGAATTCAAAGAATTTGTATAAATTGAAGAAATCCAGGGTTTTAAAAGAGTTCAGAATATTGGAGGAATTCTGGAAATTCCAGGAATTTCAGGAATTTAGAATACGCAGAGAATTCCGGGAATTCAGTGTGTTCAGAGATTTCACGGAATTCGGAGAATTCCGAAAATTGAAGGAATTTAAGATACTCAAAGTTTTCAGGGAATTTATAGGATTTCAGGAATTGAGAATGTTCAAGGAATTCAGATGAATTGAAAGAATTCAGTGATTTAAAAGAATTCCTTAAACATGCTGAATTCAGGCAATTCCAGGAATTCCAAGAATTTAGGAGATGCAGAGAATTTAAGGAAATTCAGAATATTTAAAGATTTTAGGGAATTTAAACTATATATATAGAGAGAGAATTTCAAAAATTTAAGGAATTTAAGATATTCAAAGATTTCAGGAAAATCACAGGACTTCAGGGATTTCAGAGCATTTAGAGAATTCAAGGAATTCAGAGTAATCAAAGAATTTAGCGTAATCAAAGATTTGAGGATATTCAATAAATTGAGAATATTCCTTGATATTTAAGGAATTTAGAGAATCCAAGATATCAAAAGAATTAAGAGAATTCAGAATATTTCAGTATTTTGAGTAATTCAGAGAAATTCAGAATATTTATGGAATATAGAGGATTCAGAGAATTTCAGGGATTTTAGAGCATAAAGGAAATTAAAGGAATTCATAAAAATCGAAGAGTTTCAGGAGTTTGGAGAATTCAGGGAATTCTAGAAATTTCAGAGATTCAAGAGAATGCAAAGAATTTCAGAATTTCGCTGATTATTCAAGGATTTCAGAGAATTCGTGGCATTTACAGAATTGAAGGAATTCAAAGAGCTCAAGAAATTGAAGGGATTCAGGAGATTCAGAGAATTCAAAAAATTTCACGGATTCAAAATATTCAAGGATTTCAAAGAATTCAAGGAATTCAGATGAACTGAAAGAATTCACTAATTTAAGAGAATTCCTTCAATATTCTGAATCCACACAATTCTAGGAATTCAGGAGATTTAGGGAATTCAGAATATGCAAGGATTTTAGGAAATTCGGAGAATTTCGAAAATTGAAGGAATTCAAGGTATTCAAATATTTAAGGGAATTTACAGGATTTCAGGAATTGAGAATATTCAAGGATTTCATCGAATTTAAGGAATTCAGATGAATTGGGAGAATGAAGTGATTTAAAAAAATTCCTTATATATCCTGAATTCAAGGAATTCCAGGAATTAAGGAATTTTGGGAATTTATGAGATTGAGAGAAATCTTGGAATTCATAATATGCAAGGATTTCCAAGAATTTACAGGATTTCAGTAATTAGGAATATTCAAGGAATTCAGATGAATTGAATGAATTCAGTGATTTGTAAGAATTTCTTAAATATTCTGAATTCAGGCAATTCCAAGAATTTAAAGAATTTCAGGAATTAAGGAGATTCAGATAATTCAAGGAATTCAAATGAGTGGAAAGAATTCAGTGGTTAAACAAATTCCTACAATATTCTGGATTCAAAAAATTCCAGGAATTTAAGGCATTTCAGAAATTTAGGAGCTTCAGAGAATTCCTGGAAATCAGAATATGCAAGTATTTCAGAGAATTCGGAGAATTTCCAAAATTAAAGGAGGTCAAGATATTCAAAGTTTTCAGGGAATTCACTGAATTTCAGGAATTCAGTAAATTCAAGGATTTCAGAGAATTCAAGGAATTCGGAGAATGCACGGAATCCGGATAAATTAAAGGAATTTAGGGAATTAAAAGAGTTCATAATATTTGAGGAATTCTAGAAATTCCAGGAATTTCAGGAATTAGGGAGCTTCAGAGAATTCTTGGAATTAATAATATGCAATTATTTCAGGGAATTCGAAGAATTCCTAAAATTGAAGGAATTCAAGATATTCAAAGATTTCAGGGAATTCATAGGAATTTAGCATATTCAAGGATTTCAGAGAATTCAGACGAATAGAAAGAATTCAGTGATTTAAAAAAACTCCCTAAATATTCTGAATTCAAGCAATTCCAAGAATTTAAGGAAATTTAGGAGATTCAGAGAATTCTTAAGATTCATAATGTGCAAAGATTTTAGAGAATTCACAGGATTTGAGGAATTGAGAATATTCAAGGATTTCAGAGAATTCAGGGAATTCAGATGAATGTAAAGAATTCAGTTGTTAAAAAAAATCCTAATATGTTCTGGATTCAGACAATTCCAGGATTTTAAGGCATTTCAGAAATTTAGGAGAATCAGATAATTCCTGGAATTCAGAATAAACAAGTATTTCAGGGAATTCAAAGAATTCCAAAAATTGAGGGAGTTCATGATATTCAAAGATTCCAGGGAATTCACAGAATTTCAGGAATTCAGTAAATTCAAGGATTTCAGAGAATTCAAGGAATTTACAGAACTCAAGGAATTCAAAGAGCTCAAGAAATTGAAGGGATTCAGAAGATTCAGAGAATTCAGAATATTCAACGATATCAGAGAATTCAAGGAGTTCAGATGAACTGAAAGAATTCACTAATTTAAGAGAATTCCTGAAATATTCTGAATTTAGATAATTCTAGGAATTTAGAAGATTCAGAGAGTTCCTAAAATTCAGAATATGCAATGATCTTAGGGAATTCGGAGAATGTCGACAATTGATGGAATTCAATATATTCAAAGATTTCAGGGAATTCATATGAATTTAGTATATTAAAGGATTTCAGGGAATTCAAGGAATTAAGATGAATGTAAAGAATTCAGTTGTTAAAAAAAAAAATTCCTAAAATATTCTGGACTCAGACAATTCCAGGATTTTAAGGCATTTCAGAAATTTAGGAGAATCAGGTAATTCCTGGAATTCAGAATAAACAAGTATTTCAGGGAATTCAGAGAATTCCAAAAATTGAGGTAGTTCAAGATATTCAAAGATTTCAGGGAATTCACAGAATTTCATGAATGTAGTAAATTCAAGAATTTCAGAGAATTCAAGGAATTCGTATAAATTGAAGAAATCCAGGGTTTTAAAAAAGAGTTCAGAATATTTGAGGAATTCTGGAAATTCCAGGAATTTCAGGAATTTAGAATACGCAGAGAATTCCTGGAATTCAGTGTATTCAGAGATTTCACGGAATTTTGAGAATTCCGAAAATTGAAGGAATTCAAGATATTCAAAGATTTCAGGGAATTTACCGAATTTCAGGAATTGAGAATGTTCAAGGATTTCAGAGAACTCAAGGAATTCAGATGAATTGAAAGAATTCAGTGATTTAAAAGAATTCCTTAAATATTCTGAATCCAGGCAATTTCAGAAATTTAGGAGAATCAGAGAATTCCTGGAATTCAGAATATGCAAGTATTTCAGGGAATTCAGAGAATTCCAATAATTGGAGGAGTTTAAGATATTCAAAGATTTCAGGGAATTCACAGAATTTCAGGAATTCAGTAAATTCAAGGATTTCAGAGAATTCAAGGAATTCAGATAAATTTAAGAGTTCCGGGGATTTAAAAGAGTTCAGAATATTTGAGGAATTCTGGATATGTAAAGATTTCACGGAATTCGAAGAATTCCGAAAATTGAAGGATTTCAAGATAATCAAAGATTTCAGGGAATTTACAGGATTTCAGGAATTGAGAATAATCAAGGAATTCAGATGAATTGAAAGAATTCAGTGATTTGAAAGAATTCCTTAAATATTCTGAATTCAGGCAATTTCAGTTTAGGAGAATCAGAGAATTCCTGGAATTCAGAATATACAAGTATTTCAGGGAATTCAGAGAATTCCAATAATTGGAGGAATTTAACATATTCAAAGATTTCAGGGAATTCACAGAATTTCAGGAATTCAGTAAATTCAAGGATTTCAGAGAATTCAAGGAATTCAGATAAATTTAAGAGTTCCAGGGATTTAAAAGAGTTCAGAATATTTGAGGAATTCTGGAAATTCCAAGAATTTCAGAAATATAGAAAATTAAGAGAATTCCCGGAATTCAGGATATGCAAACATTTCACGGAATTCGAAGAATTCCGAAAATTGAAGGAATTAAAGTAATTCAAAGATTTCAGGGAATTTACAGGATTTCAGGAATTGAGAATGTTCAAGGATTTCAGAGAACTCAAGGAATTCAG
>CAKNXH010061344.1:18512-76397 GCA_932178445.1 Andricus quercusramuli
AATTAAATTCAATATAAAAATCGATTTAAAAAATGTTAACCAATATTTACCAATAATCTTATCATAATTTCTTCATTTCTTAATAATTGAATACAAAAGTCAAGTTCTTTTTCAAAAAACACCCCTCCCATTATTTTCATTTTCATCTCAAAATATTCCTGGGTTAACAGACAATAACATGCAATAAAAAAATTTATTTTAAAAAGTGTTCACTGATACTTACCATATAATCTTTTCATAATTTCTTCTTTTCTTAGTAATTAAATAAAAAAAGTTGATTTTTTCCCAAGAGCACCCCTTCCGTTTTTTTTCATATTAAAATATTCGTGAGATAACTGACAACTACATTCAATAAAAAAATCTACTTACAAAAATGTTAACCAATATTTACCAATAATCTTATCATAATTTCTTCTTTTCTAAGTAACTAAATACAAAAATCGACGTTATTTTTCTTCAAAAAACACCCCTTTCGATTATTTTCATCCTAAAAAATATTCGCACGATAACAGACAATCACATTCAATAAAATAATCTATTTAAAAAAATATTTATCAATTTTTACAATATAATCATGTCATAATTTCTTTTTTCTTAGTAATTAAATACAAAAATCTAGTTTTTTAAATTGTGATACCCCTCCGATTATTTTAATTTTCATCTGAAAATGTTCGTAGGATAACACACAATCACGTTCAATAAAAACATCTATTTAAAAAAATGTTAACTAATATTTACCATATAATCTTGTCATAATTTCTTCATTTCTTAGTAATTAAATACAAAAATTCAGTTTTTTTCTTTCAAGAAACACACCCCTCCGATTGTTTTCATTTTCATCTTAAAATATTTTTCAAGCAACAACCACATTCAATACAAAAAATCTATTAAAAAATTTTTTAGCCATTGTTTACTATATAATCTTATCATAATTTCGTCATTTCTTAGTCATTTCTCTTAGACGACATATTACGATAAACAATCAAGAAACCTATTTACTTGGAACTTTCATTGAAACTTTGTTTAATCCCATCGTGGATGTGGACCAATTATATTTTTTTGTTTGGGTTCCTTTGATAACATTAAAATTAATAATATTCCATTTTTTAGTAAAATAATGTATTTAACAAATTTGCAGTATTTTTATATATAAAGGTTTTTAATCGAAAATGGTCCAGTTGCAATTTTGATATAGTTTTTATTGAAATTCGCGAAATTTAAAATCACCAAAATGTTAATATTTCCAAACTGAAATTTGATACATTCAATACTTATAATATTAAAGCTTTTTAAATTCCAAACCTACAGTGCTTAAATTTTAATACTTTCTCTGGATGATGCAACTTTAAGCAACATTTTGTTTGATTAAACGTGAATGGGGGTCTTCGCACCAGATAATGATAAAAGTAGATCGTACTTTTATGGATGCGCTTTAAAGTTGAATAACTTTATTTAAAATGTTAAAAATTAACTATTTTTAAAACTTGCTTTCAAAAATTGTTCAGTCTTGAATTAAAAATATCAATAGTACAGTTACACCATTAAGTGCGTTGGAAAAATTGTTTTTTTTTTTTTTTTTTTTTTTTGAGGGAATTGAACCCCAGTCTCCTGCGTAGCGATCACGGCATAGATCAAGTATGTATTGAAGTGTGCATAATAATAATGTAAAATCAAATTGTTTGTTACAGGTTTTAGGCGCACCACGAAGATAAATTTTCAAAATGAAAATCGATAGGAGCAGATTGAAAAAGTGCACTTCAGAAGTGGTAAGTCTTTCAATATTTTTATTTAATCGTATATTGTTTACCGTTTTGAATAAATTGAAATAAAATCCAATCGATGCAATATGTCCTAAATAAAATTTAATTTTTAGCCTGCGGAATGCCAAGCTTTAATAAGCAAATTGCGTTCTTGCTCGCACGCTGAATTGCTGGAAGAACTGAAGCAAATAGATGCTTGGACATTCGGCAAGTGCGAACTTTTCCACTGGATTGACGTTCTGGACCTCAGCGACAGCATCCTCGAGGAAGCTGCGACCCGGAGTTCTGATAATCCTTGGGAACTAGCTTGTGATTTACCCCAGAACAGCGAGGTAATTATTTAATTAGATTTAATGATGAAATCAAGTTAGAATCTTACTTTATGAGGAGTTTCTTGGCTTATTGGAGATCTAAAATTTTATAGTTTGTTCCACTTTTGAAATTGGTACTCATACACTTTTTTATTCTACAGGCAAAAGAGTTGCTACTATGGGTTCTTCACTTCACCACGCTGTTGATCGAGCACTCATTTTCCAGGCACTTATACAACAGTATGGAACATCTGGTAACCTTGTTGTCCAGTTGCGACATGCACGTTGTCCTCGGCGTCTTGAACCTCTTATACATGTTTAGCAAACGTAGTAACTTCATCACTCGATTGAATAGCGATAAACGACAAGCTTTACTGAGTAGGCTTAACCACCTAGCCGAGGTAATTGAAACTTTCCCTCAATAATATTCTATTTAACAAAAAAATCTAGATTGCCAGTCGACCCAGACCATTTTTATATACCTTGGTTTTTTTACAGAGCTGGGGAGGCAAAGAAAATGGCTTTGGTCTAGCAGATTGTTGCAAAGATGGTCCAGAAAATTCCTATCCTACCAGTGCCACGACCCTGCACTTTGAATTCTACGGTGAAAATTCGTCCGGATCAGATTCGTCGAGCAATAATTCTAGTACTCCTAGCGCAAAAAAGACTGGACAAACGAATCTTGTTACATATATTCACATAGAGAGTGTTCACAAGCTTGAAAAATCCCCAGCACAGATTATGAACGATCTGTTGAAGGTCTACAATGTTCCCCAAGAACGACAGGTATGTACAGACCAGGGTTTCAAGTCTTTACCCTATTCCTCTGCGTTTCCCCTTTTCTCGAAAAACGTATTTTTTTCTACTCGGTTTTGGAAAAACGCCGTTAACTCGAAAAAATCGAGAAATGAGTTTTTTATATCAATTGAATCGTAAAAGATATACCTTAATTATTCAAACCAGTTTTGAAAAATGTTAATTATATAAAAAAATAATTATTTCGAAACACCGTTAACTCAAATATTTTCGAGAATTATTTCGCAAGAGTGCCGTTAACTCGAGAAAGTGATTTTTTTAGTAAAAAAAAAATCAAACCAATCGTTTTGAATGTCACTTGATACTACATGATATGATACGAATAATATATTTATTGTCTTTAAAATAATAGTTTTGAATCCGCAATTCTAAAACAGTTTCATTTTGAGGTCTTGAAACTAAAGTTCTTTTTTTTAAATTAATTTTTAGAGGTTTCGAATGTTAAATTTCAGAATATTGTAGTTTCAAATTCAAATATTCAAAGTTTGCAGACAATTCCGCTATTAAATGTTTCAAATTTTCATATTAAAAGCCTCAATAGTCACTATAGTTAGTTTTGAATTTAATAATTTCACATATAAATATAATGCAATTTCGAATTAAAAGGCTTGAATTGTACAATTTCAAAAATTGGAATCACATTACATCAATCTTGTTTTGTATTTTTTTAAATTTTCAATGTAATATCTTAAAATAGTCCGATTTTTGGTTGATGATTTAAACAAATAAATCATTTCAAATTGAAAAACATTCTATTGGAAAATTTCAAGAATGAATAATAATTCTAAAGGAAGATTTAAAATTACAAAATTATCTGAAATTGATACATCCGTAATTAAATAACTTCGGGAATTTTAAATGTTTACCATTTTAGAGTTCTGAATTATCATATTGAACGTTACATTTTTTAATTTTCCCTTTCAGGTTTTAATTTTGCAATTAAAATTGAATTTTGGAAAGTATTCATTTTTAAGCGACTTAAATTTACGTCAAATAATTGAATTTTTAAAGGGTTTGAGTATAAAAAAGTTTGAATATCACAATTTTTGGTGACTTACATTTTTTTCACGTTTAAATTTCATTTTTAATATTTCCCATTTAAAATTACTATTTATTTTTAAAAAATTTTAGAATAATTAAATTCATTTTTTGATTTTAGAAAAATTTGTCTAATCAGTTTTAATGTTAAATTATAATTTTTTTTATGTAATACCAATTTACAATTCTAGAATTTTAGTAGCTTTCACTTTGTAAGTATCAATTTAATTTTCAATTTTAATTGCTTTGTATTTAAAATTAGGCACTGTCTATGGTTACGGAATTTTCCGTAACATTAGCCTTGAACGAGCTGGAAAAGGGGCTAGAGTTACGGAAAAGTATAATTAACAATTAAAAAATTGTTATTTCGAAACGATTTAAATTCACTTAAATTAATTGAAAAATTGATGGGGTTTAGTATAAAAAAAGTTCTAATATGACAATTTTTGGTGACCGGTTCGTTTAAGTTTCAATGTTCCTGATAAGAATTTTTTTAATTTTCAATATTTCCCACTTAAAATTATGTACTATTTATTTTGAACGTTTATTTTTTAATTTCAAAAAAAATGGTCTAATCAATTTTAATGTTAAGCTGTACTTTTTTTACGTAATAACAATTTAAAATTCTAGAATTTCGGATGCTTTGACTTGCAAAGATTCATTTTATTTTTCGGTTTCAAATAGTCAAATCTTCAATTATTCAAATTTAAAAGTTTTTAATTTTGTACTCTTCTAATTATAAATGATACAATTAATTTTGTTTACTCTTAAATGATCCAATTTCCAAAATTCGGATCTGGAAATATTCAATTTTTAACCTTTTGAAATTATCCTATTTTCGAAATTTTTATATAAAATCATTCAATTTCGGGATTCATTTCAAAATAAAATATTTTGATTTTGAACGCTTTGAATTAGAACTGAAACTATTCAACTCCTCTCTAATGAAATTGTATTTTCAAAATTTTCAAATTCGATGAAAATTAAAAAAGTTATAGGATTGTCAAAATTTTTAAAAAGTAAGTCAATTAATTTTTCTAACATATTTAGCAGTGTAATCGAAATTTTCAGTAGATATTTAATATATTTAAAAATTAACTCCATAAAATTGTTAAATTAGACCAAAATTCAAACAAGAATTACAAGATTCGCAACTGTTTTTAGTGACACTTTTCTATTAAACACAAATTCAATAAATACTAAAATATAAACAATGTTAAAAAACTACCAAAAACCAGCATTTTTAATTTCGGCAAATTTAAGCGCAGTTTTTAGTAGATGTTGAATGTTTTTTCTTCAAATATGTACATTTCATGTAATATTTGATCAGTGTAAAGATTGATCAAAACTTAAACAAACTTCTTTCTCTTATTTTTTCTTAAGTGAAGAAATGTAAGCTTTTCTTTGAGACCAAAATAAAACAAAAAATTATCTTGTTCTATTCTTAAACCTAAAAATGATAACAATTTTTTATTTAAAGTTATTTAATTGATTTAAATTTATTTAAATTTAAGACAGTTTCTAGATATTTTAAATTTATCAAATCCTGAATTAATAATTGTACATGTAATTTGTTAAATATAAACAATTTTTAATTTAAGATTTAAAAAATATTACTATTTAAAATTTAACTCTTCATTTGAACGTTTTTTTTTTAGAGAAATTTAATAAATTTAATTTATATCCAAGGAATTTTAAATGATTGCTATTTATTTTAATAAATTTTTACGATTTCAATGGATTTTAACGAATTTTCAAGGGGTTTTAAGGAATTTGACAAATTTCGACAGATTTGGAAGATTTTAATTTGCTTTAAAAGATTTCAAAGTATTTCAAGAGATTTAATTGTTAAAATATGTAGAACTCTTAGCTGCTAGTGTACAATATTCTAGGCGCTCAAACTTGAAATATTTTTTATTTCAGTTTAAGAACATTGTAGGGTGTGGTTTTTCAATGTACCTTCAATTATTCTTGGACATAAATATTTAATTATACTTATAAGTTTCCGGATTTAATCTTTAGTGAAGGGATTTCTAGAAGAGGAAATATTCTTGATTGTGAGAACAATTTAAAACATAAAAATTGTTTATCTGAAGAATTTTACGTTTTCTCGGGCTTTTTTATATCGTTGCGAATGAATTTTCAACGAACTGAGTATATCTAATTTAAAAAAAAATTCTTCAAAAACTATACAATTTCTTCTTTTCTAAACGTAAAAGTAAATGTTTAATCTTTCCCCTATTTTGAGCTCTTTTTTGATTTGATCCCTGAAACATTATTTTAAAGATTAGCGTTACCTACGATTTTGGATTTTTTTCTTCATTGAATATTTCTAATGGTGATTTGTACCTTTTCTTTTCCAGATGGCTCTTTTAACGCATATTAGACTAGCACATAGCTTTCACGACTATCGAAGACGTTTGCAATGCGTCCAAGCCCGTCTCCAAGCACTTTCAGTACTAGTTTACAGCAATGCACTGCAGGAAAATGCGCATAGCCTTCTTCATGCCGGACTTCTGGAGGAGTTGGTCGAGTTGCTGGAGCTTCCAAATAAAAATCTCGTTGAAATCAGAGCTGCCGCATTACGTACTCTCACAAGCATCATACACCTTGATCGCAATCCTCACTTTCCAAAGTAAGTTTCATTTTCTTTTGATAACTCTCATTAAAGGTGACAGTGAACTTTTTTTTTAAATAAACCTTTTTCTTTGCTATAGGAAACCAGGGTCACGGTTAAACATGATAATCGACGTCACTGGTGCAAGTTCTTACCATGGATTTCTCCCTGTTCTTGTACGAACTTGCATAACAACTTTAACTTCTCCACAACCAGACGGACAAACATTTCCACTGCCTCTGGCCACAGCTTTGTTTAGTTTTCTCTATCATCTTGCAAGTTATGAAGCTGGAGGCGAAGCTCTTGTCAGCTGTGGGATGATGGAAAGCCTTCTAAAGGTTATCAACTGGCCAGGGAGTGAACTAGAACACATTACTGTGAGTTTAAATATCTTGTATCTTAATCCAGGGTTGCTACAAAACGTGAAAGACCTAGGAAAGTTTTGAAATTGTTTGAAAGTTCTGGAAAACCTGGAAATTTCATGGAATTTTGTCAAAGTGACTGGAATCTTTGAGAAATTTTTTGAAATCTTGAGATCTAGTGTACACTCAAAAATCCAGGGGACCACTCCTCGATATAATTATAATTCCAGAATTTTAAGAAATTTTATATTAATATTAATGAGAATTGTTTAAAATTCAATCATTGTTGACAAGCTCTTTACATTTTCAGTAGTTGATCACTAGCATCTGTCGCGCGCGTATATTTTTTTTTTATTTGAGGGGAAAACCATTTTTGATTCAAAATGCTAATTTCGAATTACTATTTATTTTCTGAAGGTTTTCAAACCCTTACATTCGAGCTAAAATTAGATTCTGATACCTGAGAACAAGGAAATAAGTATTATCAGTTGGTTTTTAAGGTTATATAAATATAATTTTCCTACGATTCTTGAGAAAATTAAAAATTTTCCTTGAAGATTTCAGATGTATCGAATAAGAATCTAGAAAATGTTAAAATTTGTTTAGTTTGCAAGATTGTACAAAATCTTAGGAAAAATTCGAGTCAGTTTGAAAGATATTCAGGTCTTTTAGAAATTTGGAAGAAATAAACAAATATTTGATACATTTTCGGAAAACTATCCAAGTTGTAAAATATTTTTTATCTTTTTAAAAATTGGCTCAAAATCTTCCGCATTTTTTAAAATTTTTTCAAATGTTTTTAAATTTTCTTTCAAATTTAATATTTGGAAACAAAAAATGATTTCAAATTTTCCCAGGCAATGTAAGACAACATTTTTATTCACTAGAAACCTTTCAAAATTCTTTGACAGATTCTAAAGTATTTATTTGAAATCTTTAACATTTTTTTATCATTTTTTAAAATTATTTATGTGTAAAGTTATTTTCGTATCTTTTTAAATCTGAAATATTTTGAAACATTTTGCTTTAAAATCTTCTACTCTTTTTTTAAATTGTTGCAAAGCATTTAAAATGTTTTCAAATCTTTTTCAATGTTCTCTTTAAGTTCATTTTTCAAAATGAAAAATCTTTTAATATTTTCCCATGAATCTTAAGAAAATTATTTTTTGAATCTTTTCAGAACTTCGAAACTGTCTAAATGTCTTAAAAATATTCAAAGTTTTACTAAAAAATGTGCAAAATTAAAAATATTGCCTTAATATCTTTCAGATTCTTGTTTGACAATTCTGGAAATCTTTTGAGATATTTTGAATTCTTTTTAAGTATCTTCTTAAAATTAATCTTGACAAATAAAAAATCGCTTTTATTTTTGTTAGGAATCGTTTTATTTTCTCGAAATCTTTTAAAATTCTAAAAAAAACTTCTAAATTTGATACAATTTCTCAAATTTAGTAATCTTGCCAGATTATAAAACTTTGCTTTAAAATCTACTACATTCTGTTTCGAAATTATAGGAATTGATTTGAAATTATTCGAAATCTTCATCAATTCTCTTCAAAAATAATTTTTAAAAAATCATTTGAAATTTTTTCAGGAATCTTAAGATTTTTTTTAAAATTCTTTTGACACTCCTCAAAATTCAATTTTTCTAAAAAATTAAAAATCCTGTAAAATTAAAAAAAAAATCTTAAAATCTTCCAGGTTCTTTTTCGATGCTTTTAAAAAATTATTAAACAGCTTTATTTTTTTCCGAATTCTTCAAAATAAGTTTTTGCCTATAATTTTTTTTATCTCTTTGAAAATGTGAGAAAGTTTACAAATTATAGTGTGGTACTCAATATTAAAAAATTATTCACAACTACAATTTCATCGTATATTAATAATTTTCAGAAACATTTGGAAATACATTTTATGGTGAAATAAAATTAAGATTTATTCTGAAATTATGATTGACAAAATTGATGGTGCAGAAGTTCGTAACAGGTTTTAATAGATAAACAAACTGAAAACAGCCACTAAAAGTCATATTCACGTAGTGTCGCAACCAATCAGGTCTTCGACAGCAATATTTAAAAATAAAAAATCTTAATATTTTTTCGTCTCCGATATTTTTTAGATATTTGCTAACATCACTTTTTTAGATAGGATTGTATAAGAAATTTTTGGTAAGGGATCATTCATAAACTACGTCACGGATTTTTATTTTGTTTCAATAAAGAATTGAATATAAATTACCGCGCTGTTAAAAATGACACAAACGATATAAACGAAAATAAAATGCGTAACGTAGTATATGAACAATTCCTCAGTTAGTCTGTTATCAGTAGAATGTTTTGAATTTAATTGGCTGGATTTTTTGGAAGAGTAGACCTGGAGTTTTGATACCAGCCTTCTGTAGCAACCCTGTAATCTTTTACAGTTCTACAGTCCCCTTTCCCTCCTTAAAATGATTCCCTGTGATCTCTACCATTTCTAAATTTCTGCAATTTGATTTATTTTTCAGTTTGTAACGCGAGCCGTGAGAGTGATAGACTTAATCACGAATATAGACATGCAAGGATTCCAAGCACATTGTGGTCTGAGCAGTTTTATTAAAAGACTCGATATGGAGGTCAATGTCTGCAGGAAGGAGCAGCCTTTCGAAATTGAACCCCAGGACATAGTGGCCACCGACGCGACTAATCCAGCCGCAGAAGCATCATCAAGTGCAACCGAAGCCGATGCCTCAAGTCGAACGAACGAAGCCTTCGACGAGAGAGAGGAGACCTCAAACCCCATGGAATTCTCGGAAGACGAGGCCATGATTAAGACTGATGAGAAACCCGAGCAGCAGCCAGATTTCTCGGCAGCTAAGAGTGGAAAGACTTGTTTACCTCAGAGAGCAGCCTTGCTCAAATCGATGTTAAACTTCTTGAAAAAGGCTATCCAAGATCCAACCTTCTCGGATAGCATTCGACACGTCATGGAGGGAACTTTACCATCCTCGCTGAAGCACATCATCAGCAACTCTGAGTACTACGGACCTTCCCTTTTCCTACTGGCTACAGATGTTGTTACCGTCTACGTCTTTCAAGAACCGTCCCTCTTGTCTACTTTGCAAGACAATGGACTCACTGAAGTCGTTCAACACGCTTTGCTTACTAAAGACGTTCCAGCCACCAGAGAAGTTTTGGGATCATTGCCAAATGTCTTCAGTGCTCTCTGTTTGAACACAAGAGGTCTGGAATCGTTCTCCAAACGCCGTCCCTTCGAACGTTTGTTCAAAGTACTTCTCTCGCCCGTTTATCTATCAGCGATGCGTAGACGTCGTAGTGTAGAGCCTTTGGGTGACACAGCTTCCAATTTGGGCAATGCTATGGATGAACTGATGAGACATCAACCGAGTTTGAAGGCTGACGCGATCGCTGCTATCGTCAAGCTTTTGAAAGAGTTGTGCGTCCTGGGATGTGATCCGCGTTACATTTGCTGGAGAGCTGCGAATAAGACGGACAATTCGCCATCCCATTCGAATTCTACAAATCGTCAATCTTCGGGACAATCCGTTGGGGTTGGAGTTGGTGATACCAATGGAAGTAGCGGCGGTGGTGGTGGAAGTAGTAGCGATGAGGAAGAGGAGGACGAGGAGGAAGCGAGCACCAGTTCCCATCCACAACGTGAAGAACAACCATCACCTTCTCCGGCACAACCTGGACCTCCACCCCAACCTAGAGAAAAAACACCAATTGCTTTGGTTGATTACATTCACAATGTTATGAAATTCGTGGATGCGATTCTCAGCAATAATTCTACTGATGACCACTGCAGAGAATTTGTGACACAAGATGGTTTGGTGCCACTTCTGTCGATTCTGGGATTGCCGAATTTACCGGTTGATTATCCGGTCGCCCAAGCCGCACAAGCTGTCGCTTCTGTCTGCAAGAGCATCCTCGTAAGTGATATCTATTTTTTGAGGGGTTAAATATTTACTGAAAAATTTTTACATGAGGGTACTGTATTTAATTATTTTGTTGAAAATCAGTTTTTTTATTTGGAATTAGTTTTTTAAACTGAAAATTTAACTATTCTATGTTTGGTTGAATATTGATCGCTTTTAGTTGAAAATTCATGTATTTTGTTGAAAATTCGTTCTTTTTGGAGAAAATTAATCTTCTTGGTTGAAAATTCATCTTTTTAACTGAAAATTCAACAGTTTGTTTGCAATTTTTTCTCTCTCGACTAGAAAATCTTAGTTGAAAATTGCACTAATACAGAAAAGTCGATTTTTATGGTTGAAATTTTTTTGGAATAAAAATTTAAGTATTTGGTTCCCTTTGCTGGAAAAATGAGTTATTTTGTTGAAAATTCGTTTGTTCTTTGGCTAAAAATTATATATTTTTACTGAAAATTTAACTATTCCAGTTCAAACTTTAACAATTTTGTTGCATTTTTTAAAAATGGAAGATCTAACTATTCCTCTTAGAAACTATTCATTTTAGTTGAAATGCAACTCCTTTGGTTGACAATTAATTTTCTTAACTAAAAATTTAACTGTTCCATTTCTGGTCGAAAATTGATCGCTTTTAGTTGAAAATTCCAGTACCAGGTTGAAAATTCATGTATTTTGTTGAAAATTCGTTCTCTTTTGTAGAAAATTAATCATCTTGGTTGAAAATTCATCTTTATGTCTGAAAATTCAACAGTTTGTTTGCCATTTTTTCTCTCTAGACTAGAAAATCTTTCTTAGTTGAAAATTCCACTAATGTAGAAAAGTCGATTTTTATGGTTGACATTTTTTTGGAATAAAAATTTAATTATTTGGTTCCCTTTGGTGGAAAAATGAGTTATTTTTGTTGAAAATTCGTTTGTCCTTTGGCTAAAACGTTTTTTTTTTTACTGAAAATTTAACTATTCCAGTTCAAACTTTAACAATTTTGTTGTATTTTTTTTTCAATGAAAAATCTAACTATTCCTGTTAAAAACTATTAATTTTAGTTGAAATGCAACTCCTTTGGTTGAACATTAATTTTTTTAACTACAAATTTAACTGTTCCATTTTTGGTCAAAAATTGATCGCTTTTAGTTGAAAATTCTAGTATCAGGTTGAAAATTCATGTATTTTGTTGAAAATTTGTTCTTTTTTGTAGAAAATTAATCTTCTTGGTTGAAAATTCATCTTTTTGCTTTGAAATTCAACAGATTGTTTGCAATTTTTTTTCTCTCGACTGGAAAATTTTTCTTAATTGAAAATTCCACTATGTTGAAAAGACATCTTTTATGATTGAAATCAACTGTTTTTTATTAAAAATAAAAATCTTTTTTGGTTAAAATATTAACTTTACTACATTTTTCGTTCAGAATTCATCTTTTTTGGAATGAAAGTTTAATGATTTAGTTCCCTTTTGGTTGAAAAATGAGCTATTTTGTTGAAAATTCGTTTTTTCTTTGGCTAAAAATTAATTTTTTGTTACTGAAAATTTAACTATTCCGGTTAAAACTTTTAACTATTTTGTTGAATTTTATTTAAACTGAAAATCGAACTATTCCAGTCAAAAACTATTCATTTTTAGTTGAAAATTCATCTCCTTTGCTTGAACATTGATTCTTAAACAAAAAATGTAACTATTCAATGTTTAGTTGAAAAATTATCTTTTATAGTTGAAAATTCATCACTTGGTTTGAAAATTTAATTATTTTTTTAAAGTTCGTATTTTTTGGTTTAATATTAGTTTTTTTTAACTGAAAACTTATTTATTCAATTTTTGATTGACAATTTATCTTTTTTAGTTGAAAATTCAATTATTCCAGTTATAGATTCATAATTTTAGTTAAATATTCATGTTTTTGGTTTAAAATTCAACTATTCCAAAGATTAATAATTTTTTAGTTGAAAATTCATCAGTTTGTTAAAAATTAATCTATTTAGTCCAAAAATCAACTATTTAGTTAAAAATTTGTCCCTTATCGTTAGAAATTCATGTGTTTTGTTGAAAAATCGTATCTTTTTTTGTTAGAATTTTTTTTTAAATACATCTTTTTGGTTCAAAATAAAACATCTTGGTTAAAAATACATACACAGCAAATATTTTTGGATTCCCGTAATATCTTTAAAATCACTTAATATTCACTGAAATTCATCAAGAAAATCCTCTGGAATCACTTTAAACCCATTAAAATTTTTAAATCTTAAAATCCGTAAACATGCCTTGAAGTCTTATCTGTTTTAAATTCATTCGAAATCTTTAAAATAGTTAGAAATAATTTAAAATCCCTTGAAAATAAAATTAATGAAATTTATTCCCTCTTAAACCCTTCAAACTGTTGAAATCCGTAGAAATAAAATTTGATTTATTCCCTTAAGTTCTCCAGAAATTGGTTAAAATCCCTTGAAATCTTAGAAATTTGTACAAAATCAATTAAAATAAGTAGAAATCGTTTGAAATTCCTTAAATAAAAATTCAATTAAACATATTCAGCAGAGTTTTCTAAAAAGGAAAGCATTAAAATCGCTGGAAATCTTTGAAATCCTTGTAGATCCAATAAAACTCTTTAAATCTTGTGAAATGCCTTGAAATACTTAAAAATCCTTTAAAATCTGTGAAATCGTTAAGAATCCCTTGAAATTTAATTTCATTTATTTTCCAAAGTTCTCCCGGAATCTTTTGAAATCCTTCGAAATCCCCTTAAATTCCAGGAAAAAAGGACTTTAAAGTCCTTGAAAATCCTTTCGAATGTTTCCAAATTTCACGAAATTCTGTAATTCGTTTGTGATTTCTCAATTTTTTTCATCAGTTCTCTGAATATTTGAACTTTATTTTCTTATAATAATTTTCTCTAATAATGTTTCTAGAATCCCGAAAAAATTATAAGAAATTCATGATAGGAAAATCATTATAGACCTATACTGAATTGCCTATATTTTTTGTTAAGGGGGGATTACAAGGGATCGCATGGGAGTGCACGAGATTGCATAACAAGATTTGGTCTAAAGATTTCAAAACTCAATTTGTAATTCCGTAATTTATTTTTTAACTGAAAAAAATTCATTTCTCTTTTTCCAGAATCTCGCTCACGAACCTCAAGTTTTGAAAACGGGCTTATCCCAGCTCAACGACGTTTTGAATCTGCTGAAACCCCTTCACAGTCATATGGACGCTCCAGGAGGATCCGTTCTACTCCACGAACTTGCCTCAGCACCAAATCTCGAAACAGCGTTTACCAGCGATCTTGCGACTCCCCTTCTTCACGCAATGAACGCCGCACACGGATACGTCGTTCTCTTTGTCCACGTCTGCCGAACAAGCCAGAGCGAGATTCGTAATTTATCCATGAACCACTGGGGTTCAGAGTTAGGCTTGACTGTCTTAAAAGGTCTCTCTGAACTCTACATGTCTCTTGTCTGGGAAAGCACCCTTTTGCTTGCTCTCTGCAGCGATGATAGCATTCCAGCTGGATGCGATTTTGGAAAAGAAGACATGGAGAAACTTGTTCCACCTGAATTACGAGTTGAAGGTGAAACTTCGACTTGGTCCGGCGTTTCTGCCGACATGGGCAGTAATGGAATGACGACAGCTATGGAGGCTTTGAGCACCGATCCTCCTCCAGTTTCGATGGAAGTCGACGATAAACCAAGCACCAGCACTGGACGAACCTCGCCCAGTACACACCAACTTAAATACATCAAACCTCTTCTTGGCGCTTCTTCTAGATTAGGCAGAGCTTTGGCCGAGCTCTTTGGACTTCTCGTCAAACTCTGCATGGGATCTCCAGCAAGAACACGAAGAGGACAACTCCCCGTTACACCAGCAATTCCCTCTCAAGCTGCAAGAAGCGTAGCCACCGCTCTCAATTGTTTACTGACTCGTGGCTTGTCCTGGGACAAACTTCCACCTTCACCCATCCCCAAATTTAAGTTAACTTTCTTGATCTGCTCCGTTGGTTTCACCTCGCCCATGCTCTTTGACGAGAAACGACATCCCTACCATCTCATGCTTCAAAAGTTCGTTAAACTAGGAGGCCAGGATGCATTCTTCGCCACCTTTCGCTGGGCGCTTTCAGGTGGTGGTCTCTTCACTTTAACAGAGGGACTCGAGCACCCAAATCTTCCTGATGGAACGGGAGAATTCTTAGATGTGTGGCTCATGCTTTTGGAAAAGATGGTGAACCCCAAGGCGATTCTAGACTCGCCACATGTTGTTTCTTCAAAGTGCACTGGCGTCTACAAAGTGTACGAGGCCTTTGATCCTATCAAGTACCTTCAGGATATACACAAAAAGGCTTTCGAGGCTGTGATGCTCATGTGGAGCAAGAAGCCTCTGAAAAATTACGGAGCTAGAATGACCGAGTCGATTCTGTCTATCTTGAGACACATTCTCCGTGGAGAGAAGATTATTAAAGATCGAGCAAAGAAGGAAGAAACAACAGAGACAGCGGCTTCCGGAAGCACTTCCGGAACTGCTGGAAGAACTGGAACGGCCGCAGATCGCGGAGACCTTCCTGAGACAATTGTTAATCGTGATCATCTAAGACAACTCATGGACATGGGTTTCAACAGAAATCACTGCATCGAGGCTCTTTTACACACTGTGACTTTAGAACAAGCGACTGATTATCTCCTCACGAATCCAGCTACTTCGAGAAGAGCTGAACTTCCCTCTGGTGACGCGAGTGGTCAGGGTCTCATCATGGACTTGGAATTAGTCGATGATGATCAAATGATGCATGCGATTGTAATGTCGCTTGGTGAAACCGATCCGAAAAAAGCCCCCGTTCCTGAAGAACCAGTCCGCGAAGTTCCAGTGACTGAAAGCATCGACGAGTTCACTAAATCGGCTTTGGAACAGTGTCTCAATCTCCTAGACCTGATGCCGGATACCGTTTACAGAATCTGCGATCTACTCGTTACAGTCACGAAAAGAAACGGCGATGAATGGAGGGATAGTATGCTTCGCCAACTGATACACGAGATTCGGGATCTGGTGAGCTTTTTGATTGAAACCGCCGAAAGCCAGGGCGAAGATGCTGGAACAAAATTGGTGGAGTGTGAAGAAGCGAACAAAGTCGCTGGACGAATTTACCTCTACACTCTCTTCTTCGAAAGCAATTTCCAGGAGATGAGAGTTCCTTGTGCTCAGATTGTCGAGGAGTGCGGAATCCTGGAGAAGCTTGTGCAGCTGTTGGTTATGAGCGAAGCACCCTTGACAGCGACAAAGAACAAAGTTGCTAAAGACAGCAAAGAAGCAGTTCTTCCAGTGAAAACACCAAAGTGGCTCGCTCCTTTGTTACTCCTCATCGATCGGTTGGAGAAAGTTGCTGTGCTTATGCAGAGGAAGCAACTGATGCACAGGGTGACAAACAGAGTTTGGAAATGGTTTGACCTTACCACCGGAAAGTGGATGCCTTACTCAACTGCAAACAACCGTACGATCAACGAGGCCTACTGGGCTGGAGAAAACCAGGTGAGGATATCTTACAGCAGAAGAAGATACCTAATTACCTTCTCTTGCATGACGCAAGTTAATGAAGACACCGAAAATAGAAGACCCATCACGATGGGATTCAAGACCACTGGATCGAACGAGGAGAATGCTGATGCTAACATGGAGACTGAGGAAACTTCCGCAGATGACAAAGACAAGGACAAGGATAAAGAAAAAGAGAAGGAGAAGGAAAAAGAAAAGGAGAAAGAGAAAAATAAGAACGTTGTCATTCAGGGACTAGATCCTACCATAACTCCAAGCATTGTCCGAGCTTGTGTCAAACTACTCGCGATTCCTGTGGATCGTGACGCCCTACACGCTCTGATGAAAGTATGTCTGCGTCTTACAAGGGATTTCAAAAACGCTGAGGTCTTTGCTCGAGAAGGAGGAGTTCGTCTTCTCCTGGACATGACCCAGGCGAGCAGCTTCATTGGCTGCATCAACCTGAGCACTCTTCTAATCAGACACACCCTAGAGGAGCCTAGAACCCTTCGTCTGGCCATGGAGAAAGTTGTACGAACGCGCACGCAGTCCAACATTCCACCAACATACAAGGAAGTTCTCTTCATGACTCGGCAAATCAGCAGTGCAGTTTGCAGGGACCCAGAAGTTTATCGAGAGGTCTGTGAAAACATCCTGCGTGTTGATGTCGGCGTTCTGAAAAGGGACGACGTTGATAATAGACTAGTAGTCAAGGCCCTTCCACCCCTTCATGCTTCATCCACGCCAATGGCGGAAGAAATGTCGATCGAAGTGATCCACGATTTGTTGAATGCACTCATCAAACCGATGCCTGTTCTCCCGGAAGATAGTTCAGCGTCGCCTGCCTTCAGTCCAGAGAAAAAAGCTCCTCATGCGACGACTTCTTCGACAGCTGCGACTGCCACGACTTCGTCCTCGAGGAGAGACATGATGAGAAACAACGTCGCGACGACGAGCGATCCACTGGATGACGATGATCAGGTTTCTCAAATCATTCCCTTGAAGATGTACACTGACATGGGAAGCAATGGAAAGGTGGAACCGGAAGAGGCGAAGAAACCCCTTTTACCGAAATCAGCGATTTTGAAGATGCTAGCTGAGTCGGTGCGATCTTATGGCGCAGTTGCTAATTTGATTACGGAGTATAGTTACCGATCTGGTCAGAGTGAAATGATAACTGAAGACACGACTGCGCTGGCTTTCCTTTTGGATAAACTTCTTCCAAGTCTGCCTGAAAATTGGAGCGATCGACAGTGTGGAACGATGGCGAGGATGTTGGTGGCAGCGATCGCTTCCTGCAATCATTCTCCTGAGGCGCAGAGCACCCTTGTCTCGGAAGTCAAGGCTGCTTTGACGAGAACTCTTGCGTTGCCTGAAACTTCAGCGAAACACTCACAATTGCAAATACTCATTGGATTGATTTCAACAATGATTGATAGCTGTCCTCCCACTTCTCACACCCAGTTGAGAGCCTCACTGAAGGTCCATCAGTATAATAACGTTAATTATATCGTGAGGATAATGTTGAAGAAGGGAATTATCACCGATCTTGCGAAGATTCCACACAGCTTGGATCTGTCGAGTCCTAATATGGCTGCGACGATTAATGCGGCCTTGAAACCACTCGAAACCTTGTCAAGGATTATTAATCAACCGATGCCGGGAGCGGTTAATAATAAGTTTACGAAGCCAAAGAACAGGACGACTCAGGAGGAACAGGTGGGAGAACAGTCGGGAACTACGACTTCGGAAGCTACTCATGCGGTTGGAGAAGAAGTGAATGAGGATGCGGAAAATACGGAACATGATATTTCTGTGGCTGCTGAGAGTTTGGAACCCACTTCTGAAGGTCAAGGACAAGAGGGAGATGAGGCGGCTTTGGAGGATATCATGGACCAACTTCTGGAAAGGTAATTATCAGCGATTTAATCGATTTTTTAGTTGTTAATCTTTCTTTTTTTTTGTGTGGAATAATCTTGTGGTTTTATGATCTGCTTAAAACTCTGCTGTTAGTAAGGTGGGTGGCCGCAGGTCAGGGAAACCTTTAAGTCAGGGAAAAGTAAGAAACACTTCGAGTAACTGTCTAGAATAATCAGGACTGCCACACTGTTATAGTCACTTTTTTTCTCAAATCGCTTTAGAGATAAGTTCACTCTACTCAATTTTTTGAAAGAAAAGATCACTTTAGTCACTTTTCTTTCCTTAAAAAATTTCTAATAGATTTCAAAACGCTTCAGGGTATTTTTTTTAATTCCCAGGAATTTTCAAGAGCTTTAAAAAGTTTTAAAGCATTTCAAAGGATATAAAATATTTTAAGGTGTTTTAAAAGATTCCAAAGAATTTTTAATATATTTCAATAATTTGAAGGTATTCCAAGGGATTTTAAAGATTTCAGGGAGTTTTTGAGGCTTCCAAAGAATTTTGAGGAGCTTTTAACAGTGTCAAGAGATTTGAAAGATTTGAGAATATTTTGAAAGATTTCAAGACATTTTGAAGAGTTTAAAAGACTTTCAAAGCAATTTTCAAGCATTTGAATGATTTTAAAGAATTTAAAAAAAAGTTATATGGGATTTTGTAAGATTTCCGATGTTTTGAATGGTTTTAAGTGATTTGAAATATTTCATGGTATTTTAAAACGTTTCAAATAATTTGAAAGATTTTATGGTTTTTTCTTTTTAATTTCCAAGAATTTTCAAGAGCTTTAAAATGTTTGAAGCGGTTTCAAAGTAATTTGAAATATTGTAAGGTTTAAAAAAAAAAAAAAAAAATTTGAAGGGATCTTGAAGAATTTGAAAGATTTTAGTGTATTTTTAAAATTCCAGATAATTGTAAAGAACTTCAAAAAGCTTCGAGGGGATTAATTTAGTTATTTGTTTTAGGGTATTTTAAAGTATCTCAAGGCATTTTCAAGAGATTGAAACATTTCTAAAGATTTGAATGATTTTAAGGGATTTAAACCAATTTTCATGGGGTTTGGAGGAATTTACTAGAATTTCAGAAGATATCGAACGATTTTGCAGGACCTATAAGGTTTTATGATAATTTTGAAGGTTCCACTGGGATTTTTATCTGATTTTTTCCCCCAGGTTTTCGTACATATCTGATTTCATGTAATTTCGCGGGGTTTTATAATATTTTAATGGATTTCAAAGAATTTATTCACAGTAATTGAGGGATTTCGTAGAATTTCAAATATTTCAAGGGATTACTATCGATTTTGAAAGATTTTGAGATATTTTACAAGATTCCATTGGGTTTGAAATTGATTTCAATAAATTAAAGGGATTTTAAGGAGTTTTAAAGATTTTAGGGTATTTTGGAAAATTCCAAGGAATTTTTAAAAGCAGTAAAGAATTTCAAAACATTTTAGAGATCTTGCGATATTTTTAACATATTTCACTAATTTGAAGTGATTCCTAAAGCTTTTAGGGTATTTTTTAAAATTCGAAGGAGTTTTCAAGAGCTTCAAAAAACTTCCATAGAATTTCAAACGATTTCGTAGGATTTGAAATGATATAGGGTATTTTTCAAAATTCCGATGAATTTTCAAGAGCTATAGACATTTTTAAGGGATTTAAAAAGATTTGAAGTATTTTAGGGAATTTTAAGTATCTAATGAATTTTGATTGATTCCCATAATTTGAAGGAATTTGAGAGGATTTGCAATATTTTGGGTATTTGAAAAGATTAACAAGACTTTTTCAAGAGATTACATTTTTTTTAAAGAATTTGAGAGATTTTAGGCTATTTTAAAAGATTCCAAAGAATTTCCAATTGATTTCAATAATTGCAAGGGATTTTAAAGAATTTTAAAGATTTTAAGGTATTTTTAAAAATTACAATGAATTTTCTAGAGATTTAAAAAGTTTTAAGGGATTTCAAAGGATTTTGAAGGATTTGAAAACTTTTAGGGCGTTTAAAAAGATTTCAAGGAATTTTTAATGTTTCTCAATAATTTTAAGGGATTCCAAAGGATTTTTGAAGATTTTATGGTAGTTTCAAAACTCCCAAGGCATTTTTCAAGATCTTTAAAAAGTTTCAAAGGATTTCCAAAGATTTGAATGATTTTAAGGGATTTAAACAATTTTTATTTGGTTTTAAAAAATTGTCTAGGGTATTTTAAAAGATTGCAAGGCATTTTCAAGAGATTAAAAAAAATTTCAGGGATTTCTAAAGCTTTTAAGGGAATTAAAGAAATTTTCGTGCTGTTGTAAAGAATGTCCTATAATTTTGGAAGATATGGAACGATTTTACAAAATTCTACCGGTTTAAAGATATTTAAAAAGATTTCAAAGGATTTTATAAGATTTCCAAGGATTTCAATGATTTGTGGAGATTTTAAAAGCTCAAGGTATTTTATTCAATTTTCCAGGACTTCAGGGAATATCAGATTTCATAGAATTTCACAAGATTTTATCGTATTATAATGGATTTTAAAGAATTTATTCTCAAGAAGTGAGGAATTTTGTAGGGTTTCAAAGATTTGAATAGATTTTCAAAAATTGTTTGTAATTTATTCGAATTCATTTGGAATTCACACTGAATTCTTATCAATTTATCCTGAATTATTTTTAATTCTTTGGAGTTCTCGTGTATTTTTTTAATTTAGTCGAATACTTCTAAAATCACTCAACTCTACTCAATTCAATGGATTTTTTTAGTTTGTTTAATTCGTTTTGAAGTATTTTAAACGTGCCTTGAATTCTAAGGCACTTCATTAAAATATTCAGAAGTCCCTTCAATATTTTAAAACTCAATTCAAACTTAATTCAATTAATATTTTCATGTTTTTTAATTGTTTTAAATTCACATTATTTTCTTGAAATTACCTTGAATGTTTATGCATTTGATAAAATTCTCATTATATCGCTTTAATTCCTCTAAATTACTCCAAGTTTACTGAAATCATTGTCACTTTTAGTCACTTCTTCGGTGTGAATGGGTTACTTTTTCTCTTTTTCAAAGTAAATTTAGCTGTAGCAGCCCTCATAATAATAAATTTAAAATTATCGTGGAGAATGAAAAATTAGATAATTTTGAAAATTGAAGTTTTGCGGTCACCCTGTAAGAGCTTACATTTAATTGCCTAAATAGTCAAGCATACTGAAGTTCTATTATAACTTTTTTGATCAATTTTCAAGTCAATTCATTACTTCTTTTTTTTCTTTTTTAATAAAACAATCGAGAAAAACACACTGTCTATAATCAAGCAGTGTCCTTTATTCTAGGGACGGCTCGGCCGTGGCCGAAGAACCGTCTTCTCGACCACACAGACCTATGGATATCGACGATGAGAGCCTGGCCATGCGAGACAACGAAGGTGACTTCGATCCAGCACGTGACACAACCGTAAGAGTAACATCACTTTTCTCTCCCCTCTTTGCCAACTCTAAAATAAAACGAAATCCCAAATATTTTAGTTGTCAATTTCCCAGGAGGACCTCTTGAGCTCAGATTCGGACTCTGACAGTAATCCTTCTGAAGACAATGAGGATGAAGTGCAAGACGATGACGACGAAGAAGAAGAGGAGGAAGACGATGGTAATTATCTCGCAATCCATTTTCAGGGTGTCTACCTGACTGGGAAATCGGGAAAATCGGGAATTTTGTTCGTCGGGAAATGACCGGGAATTTTATTCAGCAGGGTGTCTAGAGGAAAAATCTTGAGAATTTAATTTAGGCTCGGAAAATCGGTCGATAGATACCAGAATCCTTTACAAAAGAAGCCAGGATAAAGGCATTTTGTTAGTTACTTGAAAAGATATCTAGGCTTCGGACTCACCATACTGTTTACACTATTTGACACTTTTTCGTAAAAAAATGACACTAAAGACACGATTTTCTGACAATTGTTCGTTAATATCACTATTTCTTAATTAAGTTACTAATTAAAGGTGTTTGGGGTTATTTTCTTCCAAAATAGGTGAATTTTCAACCAATGAAATAAATATCCAACTAAAAAGTTTAAAACACTAGATGTAATGTTAGTCCTGATTTTATGGAATTAATTTTTAGTTCATATTTTTTCGTTTTTAAAAATTGTTTACTAAATACTTGCATTTTTGAACTAAAAAAGACCAATTTTCAACTAAAAATGGAATAGTTATATTTTCATTTAAGGGAATTAGTTTTCAATAAGAAACACACATTATTCTACCAAATTGTTGAACTTTCAAGCCAAACAGAGTTTTCAACAAAGCTTGAATATTAAACCCAAAACTATGAATTTTCAATAAAAAAGTTAATTTATAAACCATCAGTTGAATTGTAAGCAAAGTAGTTAAACTATCAGTTAAAAAATTAATTTTCAACAACAACAAAAAAACGATTTTTCAACTATAATTATGAATCGTCAACAACAAAATTAACTTTTAAGAATGTGATTCAAGTTTCAACCGAGGAATTGAATTTTCAATAAGAAATTTCATTTTCTACCAGAAAAGACGATTTTTCAACAAAATACATACATTTTTAACCAAATAGTTTCATTTTCATTTTTTTCCCATAGAAATTGTTGTCTAAATAGTTGGAGGTTTTTTAAACTAAAAAAGATACATTTTTAACCAAAGTTGGAATTAGTAAAATTTTCATTTAATAGAATTAATTTTCAATTTTTTTGCTAATTTTCTACAAAATAGATTAATCTTGTACCAAGTAGTTCAATTTAAATGCCAAAAAGACGTATTTTCTACAAAATAATTAAATTTTTTAACTGGAGAATATGAATTTTCAACTAAAATTATGAATTTTCCACCAAAAAAATTAACTTTTAAGAATGTGGTTCAAGTTTCAACCAAGGAATTGAATTTTCAACTAAAAAGATTAATTTTCTATCAGAAAAGACGAATTTGAAACAAAAACACAAAAATGTTTAACATAATAGTTTAATTTTCACTTTTTCTTTGTTTCTAAACAGTTTTAACTAAATAGTTGACGTTTCAAACTAAAAAAGATCAATCTTTAACAAAAAATTTAGTAAAGACTTCAGTCAATAGAATTAATTTACAATTCAAAAAAACTAATTTTCTACAAAATAGTTTCATTTTGTACCAAATAGTTCAATTTAATTGCGAAAAAGACCAATTTACCACAAAATAAAAAAAAAATAACTGGAGAACATGAATTTTCAAAAAATATGGTTAAATCATCAGCTAAAAAAAACAACGATTTTTCAAATAAAATTATTAATCAACCAAAAAGATACACTTTTAAGAATCTGATTCAAGTTTCAACCGAGGAGTTGAATTTTCAATAAGAAGATTAATTTTCTACCAGAAAAGACGATTTTTCAACAAAATACATACATTTTTACCAAATAGTTTAATTTACATTTTTTCCCCATAGAAATTGTTGTCTGAATAGTTGGATGTTTTTTAAACTAAAAAAGATAAATTTTTAACCAACGATGGAATTATTAAAATTTTGATTTAATAGAATTAATTTTCAATTTTGTTGCTAATTTTCTACAAAATAGATTAATCTTGTACCAAGTAGTTCAATTTAAAAGCCAAAAAGATGTATTTTCTACAAAATAATTAAATTGGTTAACTGGAGAATATGAATTTTCCACCAAAAAAATTAACTTTTAAGAATGTGGTTCAAGTTTCAACCAAGGAATTGAATTTTCAACTAAAAAGATTAATTTTCTGTCAGAAAAGACGAATCTGAAACAAAAACACAAAAATGTTTAACATAATAGTTTAACTTTCCATTTTTCTTTGTTTCTAAACAGTTTTAACTAAATAGTTGAAGTTTCAAACTAAAAATTTCAAATTTTTAACCAAAAATTTAGTAAAAATTTCAGTCAATAAAATTAATTTACTATTTTAAAAAACTAATTTTCTACAAAATAGTTTAATTTTGTACCAAATAGTTCAATTTAAAAGCCAAAAAGACCAGTTTTCCACAAAATAAAAAAAATTAACTGGAGAACATGAATTTTCGAAAACGTAATTTGAATTATCAGCTAAAAAAGTTAATTTTCAACAAACAAAAAAACAACGATTTTTCAACTAAAATTATGAATCCACCAAAAAGATGATCTTTTAAGAATGTAGTTCAATTTTCAACCAGGGAGTTAAATTTTCAACATAAAAAGATGAATTTTCAAGTAAAAATGTAATTGATGGTATGAAAAAATTTTTCATTAAAAATAAACAGTTGCATTTTGAACAAGAAATTTATCTTCAACTTTTTTTTGTATACAAAATACATACATTTCCAAGCAAATAGTTAAGTTTTCTTCCAAATTGTTAAATTTTCGAGCCAAGTATACGAGTGTTCTACAAAACATTTGAGTTCAACTGAAACAGATTATTTTTTATCCAGACAGTTACATTTTTAACCAAACAATGGGAAAATTTCTACAAGAAATAGATGAATTTTTTAACCAAAAAGTTGAATGTTCAACAGACTAGTTGAATTTTCAACAACAACAAAATTGATAGTCAAGAAAGAAAAAATTCCAATCAAATTATTATATTTTCAATCCAAAAATACGAATTTTCGACTAATAGTTTAATTTTCAACCCGAGTATATGAATGTTCATCAGAAAAGTTCATTTTTGACCATTCTGTTGAATTTTCAACGAAATAGTCAAGTTTTCAGTTAGGGACATTTTTAACAAAAAAAAAATGATAATTTTTACTTTAGGTCAAGGGATTTCCGTTAAGAATAATTTTTTAGGACAGGGAGATTTTGGAAGAAAAAAATTAATTCTGATTTAGAGGAAGGGAATTAAAAAAATCCCTGTTCCAAATCAAAAATCTTTAAAAATGTTTCAAAATCTCTTGACATTTTTCAAAATCGTTTAAAATCATTCAAACCTTGTGAAAAATTAAAAATTGACCGGGAAAAAATTTGAAATATGAAATGACCCGTCGGTTAGATACCCTGATTTTCATAATGATAATAAATTTTGTAACCAAATCTAATGAATCATCTATCATTGCCTTTTTATAGGTGAAGAGAACGAAGAAGAGGAAGAGGAGGAAGAGGAAGGCTCTTCAAACTACGAAGAAGACGGAATGGACTTTTACGAAGATGTTGGGGAAAGTGTCTTCCGAATGCTTCCCTCCTCAGAACGTGACGTCAGCAATGTCGTTATGATCCAGCACAACTTCGGTAACGAAGGTGCCGATCATCCAGCAGCACCCGCTGCTGGAAGGCCAAGTCTTCCATGGAGTGCAAATATGCCTCTACCTCTTGGTTCCTTTGAAGAACCGTCTTCAGCTTCAGCAAACAACGGTAGATTGATTTCCCTATTATCATTTCAATAATAAAATTCGGCACGGTGCAGCTGAACCAAGTCTAAATGAAAGTTGCTTGAATGTTAATGGAATTTTTTGGTTGATTATGGTTAGAGAGCGATTGGTCACAGATCCAGTTAGGTCGCTAAAGAACCCTATTTTTCAAGATTTTGTCCCTATGGTACCCTATGTGCAGCCCATAATGTCACTTTCCTTGCAATAAATTAACTCATGGGTTAATATACGCAGGGTGTCTACCCTACCTGGAAAACCTGGAATTGTCAGGGAATTTTTATATACCTGGAAAAACCTGGAAATGTCAGGGAATTTTTTTTTAAGTCAGGGAAATTTTTAAGAGGTTGCCTACCTTTTTAAAAATTACAGTATTGAATTGAATGAAAATGATTCTTCATTTGTAAAAGTATAGCTCTCTATTACTATATTGATCTATTTGGGTGAAAATTCGATCTTTTTGGTTGAATTCCATTATTTTTTATTAAAAATTGTAATCTTTTCTGGTTGAAATATCAGCTACCACATTTTTCGTTCCGAGTTCATATTTTCTGAAAGAAGATTTAATTACTTGGTTGAGAGTTACCCTTTTGTTAAAAATTAATTTTTGGTATTAAAGATTCATCATTTTAATTGAAAGTTCCATCTGCTTGGTTGAAAAATGAGCTATTTTGTTGAAAATTCGTTTTTTCTTTGGCTGGAAATTAATTTTTTTACTGAAAATTTAACTATTCCTTTTGCAACTTCAACTATTTTGTTGAAAATTTGTTTGTTTTTTTCTTGTTCAAAATTATTTTTGTTATTGAAAATGGTACTATTCAATATTTAGTTGAAAAATGATCTTTTTTACTATTTTTATTATTTTTTCATTCAATTGTTATTTTATTATTTATTATTTTTTAGAAAATTTTCACGTTTTTAGTAGAAATTAATCTTATGGATTGAGAATTAATCTTGTTGTTTGTCATTTAATGTTAAACATTAATTTTTAAGTGAAAGTTTAACTATTCAATTGTTGATTGACAATTTATCTTTTCAATTGAAAATTCATGTATTTTATTGAAAATTCGTCTTATTTAGTAAAAATTAACCTTCTTGGTTGAAAGTGTTTCTTTTTGGTTAAAAAATCAACTATTCCAGTTGAAGATTGATCATTTCCGTTGAAAATTCATGTATTTTGTTGAAAAATCGTTTTTGTCGTAGAAAATTCATTTTCTTGGTTTACAATTCATATATTCCAGCTACGTATTCATAATTTTAGTCGAAAATTTATCTTTTTTCTTAAAAATAAAACTACTTGGTTGAAAGTTAAATTGAATTTGTTTTTAAAATAATTTTTTTGTGTGTGGAAAATTAATTTCTTTCAAATGAAAATTTAACTATTTCATTTTTGGTTGAAAACTGATCTTTTTTAGTTCAATATTCAGCTATTTGTTTGAACAGTCATCTTTTTTAGTTGAAAATTCAACTTTTTAATTGTGAACTGACGTGTTTTTTTTGAAAAATCGCGTTTTTGGTAGAAAATTAATCTTTTTGGTTGAAAATTCAATTATTCCAGTTGAAGATCCATCACTTGGTTTGAAAATGTAACAATGTTGTTGAAAATTAGTTTTGTTTTTGTTGCAAATTAGTTTTTTCATTTTTTTGGTTAAAAAATCAACTATTTCAGTTAAAGATTAATCATTTCAGTTGAAAATTCATGTATTTTGTTGAAAAATCATCTTTGTGGTAGAAAATTCGTTTTCTATATTTAAAATTCAAGTATTCCAGCTAAGTATTCATCATTTTAGTTGAAAATTTATCTTTTTGCTTGAAAATAAAACTACTTGGTTGAAAATTAAATTAAATTTGTTTTTTTAAATAAGTCTTTTTTTTCTGAAAAATTCATTTTTTTTTACTGAAAATTTAACTTTTTCATTTTTGTTGAAAACTGATCTTTTTTTGTTCAAAATTCAGCTATTTGTTTGAAAATGGATCTTTTTCAGTTACCAAAATATGCACTGCATTTTAAGTATAAGTATATAAAATAAAAATTTATTTGAATTATTATTCAAATTCATGGACTTTAAGAGAAAAATTCAAGAAATCATTCATTATGTTTTTAGTATTATTTAATTAGTCGATCGTGCTAAAATATTCAAGAATATCTTGTAATATTAATTGAATTCCTAGAAACTGAAAAAAAACATTATTTACAATAAATTCGCAAAATTGTATACATATCCTAGTCGATTGTTTTAAAATATGCGAAATATTTGAATGGCTACATGTTATGAAAAATTATACCTGGAAAAAACTTGGGATACCTGGAAAAAACCTGGAATTGTCAAGGAATTTTTTTCCAGGATTTGAGTAGACACCCGGATACCTATTTCTGAATTGTCTTAAATTCTTTTGAAATATTTCAAGGTATTTTTAAAGATTCCGATAAATTTTTTATAGATTTCAATAATTTGAAGAGATTTTTAATATTTTAGGGTATTTTCAAAACTTCTTAGGCATTTTAAAAAGCTTTTCCTTTGAAATATTTTAGGGAACTTTAAAAGATTCCAAGGAATTATTAATTAATTTTATTAATTTGAAGGGATTTCAAAGTGTTCGAAATACTTTAGGATGATAAATTTTGTAGGATTTTGGAAGATATGGAACTATTTTACAGGATCTATAAGGTTTTATGATATTTTACAAGATTTCACAGGATTTTATAAGATTTCCGAGGATTTCAATGATTTTAAGGGATTTTAATGGTCTCAAGGTATTTTAATAAATTTTTCAGGATTTCAGGAAATATCACCAAATTTCATAGAATTAAACAGAATTTAATAATAATTTGGTTGTTTCTAACAAATTTATTTAAAAAAGTAAGATATTTCTTAGGGTTTCAAAGATTTGAAGAAATTTTTAATTATTTTTCGGAATTTAACCTGAATTCTTATTAATTTATCCTGAATTCTTCTAATTCTTCGGAATTCTTTTGCATTTTTTAAATGCAATTGAATTCTTGTAAATTAACTTAATTCAATGGATTTTTTTCACTTTATTGAAGTTTTTATTTAAATGATCGTGATAATCAATTGATAAAATGTTCAAAGAATTTGAAATGTTTTAAGGTATTTTTTCAAGTACCTTGGCATTTTCAGGAGCTTCAAAACATTTAAAAGGATTTCAAAAGATTTTAAAGGATTTGAAATATTTTAGGAAAATTTAAAAGATTCCAAGGCATTTTCAAGAGTTTCAAACAATTTTAAGGGATTTGCAAAAGTTTTAACCATTTTAAGAGATTTGAAAAAATTTGCATGTGGTTTTAAAGAATTCCTAGAATTTCGAAAGATATAGAAGGATTTTACAGGACCTATAAGGTTTTAAGATATTTTAAAACATTTCAAGAGATTTTGTAAGATTTCTAAGGATTTCAACGTTTTTATGAGGTTTGATGAGGTTCAAAGCTCTTCAGGTATTTTAATAAATTTTACAGTATTTCAGAAAGTATCATCAGATTTCATGTAATTTCATGGCATTTTATAATATTTCAATGGATTTCAAAGAATTTATTCACAAGCAGTTAGAAATTTCGTAGCTTTTCAAAGATTTAAAGAGATATTCAAATTCTTTTGAATTCTTCTAAATTCTTGAAGGCTTTACAATTCACCTTATATTCTTAGGCATTTCATCTAATTCTTTTAAATTCTCTTTAATTTTTGTAAATTCATTTCAAACTTACTCAATTCAATCAATTTTTTCAAATTTTTGAATTGTTTTGAATTTAATTGAATTTTTCTAAGCTCATTTCAAAGTTACTGAAATCAATGAAGTTTTTTCATATTTTTAAATTCTTTTCAATTTTTTTAAAGTAAAAGCTTTCGAATTTTAACAAATTTAAATTCGAAAGATAAAAATTTTATGATTCTACATCAAAATTGATTAGACAAATTTTTCTAAAATCAAAAATTAAATTCACCTTCATTTTCACTGTTCGAAATGAAAAAAATTTCAATTCAAAACATTCAAAATTGAATGATTCTAAAAAAACGTTCTAAATAAAAAGTAACTTTAAATGGGAAATATTAGCAAATGAAACAATGTATACTCCAGAAACTTTAAACTTAAGACCATAAAATTTTCTATTAATTTAAGTGGATACATTTCGTTTAGAAATTAACAATTTTTAAATTGTCAATTATATTTTTCGAAATTCAATCATTTCAATTTGTATCCCAATTTCAATTATACTTTTTGAAATTCAACCGTTTCAATTTTAATCGCAAAAATTAAACTTATGATAGGGAAACATTGAAAGTTTAGCATTCACCATAAACATTCAGAATTCTAAAATTGACACCATTATCAATTAAATAAAGTGTTCAACTGTTCAATAGAATCTTTTGTTTTTCACTGAGTTTGAAATGTCGAACTTATTGGAACATTCTTCAAATAGAAAAACTTCAATATTCAGTGCCTGGTTGTAAAATCTGCTCATTTTTCAGGATTGAATTTGTGAAATTATTTCCTTAATTTTTTATGGTTTTGAATTTATTCTTGAAGCATTTAATTCAAAATTGCTTAATTACAAATCCTTTAAACTGAAAAGTGTGCAACTATCGAGTCTTTTATTTTGATACTCTACTCGAAGAATTTATGAAACCAGAATGTTTTGTGCATTTAAAATTGAAACCAAACTATTTAGAATATTTAAATCTAAAATTATTAAATTTAAAACTGACTAAAATTGATTTGGTTGAATATCGAAATGTATAATTGACAATTTGAAAATTGCTAATTATAGATTATTATAGATTATTATAGATTTGTTTATTTTTTAATATATAGTTCCCATTAAAAATTACTTTCTTTTTGAACGTTTTTTAAGAATGATTCAATTTTGATGGTTTACAATTCAACATTTTCCCATTTTGATCGGTAAAAATAAAGAATTTTTATATTTTTTTTATTTTACTAAAGTATGTCTCATCAATTTTTACATTACATCATAATTTTTTTTTAATTTAAATAAAAATATAGGTTTCTATAATTTTAGAAGCTTTTACTTTAAAACATTTAATTTTCTTTTCAATTTCACCACCTTCCTAATAAAATTGTCTGCATTTAAAAATTTTAGTTTGAAGGTTTTAAATTTTGAAAGCTCTTGTTAAAAAAAATTTTCAATTTATAATCCGATTTTAAACGCTTTTATTCAGAAATGATACAAGTTCAATAATGAAGGGTTGCAGTACAGAACTAGATAACCAACATTTTTCCGAAAATGGGCTTTTTGTATAAAAAATTCTTTAAAAATCTAATACACATTTTGTTAAAAGGATTTGTTCGAAATTTCATATTTAATATGGTAAACTAAAAATATTGGTGATTTAAAACCAGATAGCTGACCCTGTACTTGTCTCTCATCTTCGTCTTTTTTTTTATCTTTCTAACCTCTTACCTTGTTTTCAACCTTTTTCTGACTATACTTCTCTTCCTAAAAGTTTGCAATACATAAAATAATAAAACGCTTATTTTCTAAAAGAAAAAGATCTCAAATAAAACTATTTGCCACTTTTTTCAGCACCAAAGTATCAATCAAATTCCAACCTAAACTCTTAAATCTCCATTTTCTACAAAAAGCCACTTTTATAAGGGTTTTTTACTTAACTTTTTGCCGTGCAAACAGAAACGATATTTCTTAAAATTATTATTAAGTTCAAAAATAGGTTTTCAGTCGCTATCCAATTTTTCAAAACACACGAAATTTGAACGTCCAAATTCTTGAATGATATACTCGTAATTAGTTAACTTTTCAATAGATTTTAAGAAATTTTGTCAGATTTCATAAAAATTTCACGCAATTTTAAAGACTTCCAAACATCAGGGGGTTTAAGGAATTCAAAAGTATTTCAAGAAATTTTCGAGAAACTTCGACAGATTTTAAGGCATTTAAAAGGATTTTATGGTATTTATAAATTTTATAAATATTTAGAATCTAAATATTTCTACTAATTTAAAAAAATTGAATCGGTACTTAAGGGAATTAAAATATTTCCACAGATTTTACGGAATTTCGAAACATTTCAGAAGAATCTGAGAGGATTTTCACGTTTTTCAAGGATTTTAAGGGGTTTCAACGAATTTTGCAGAATTTCCAAAGATTTCACAGGATTTTCATTAATTTTTGGAAAATAAATTAAATAGAATGAAATTTTAAGGTCTTTCACAAAGATTCAAGTATTTGACTATGAAATCTTCAAGGTTTTCAAGCAATTTAAAAGATTTCTAGGGATTTAAACGGTCTTTGAGAGAACTTTAATAAAAATAGACCATTTTTTTTGAAATATATAGAATTTTTAAAAATATTCAGAAAAAATATGAATTATTTTAAAAGATGTTTAGAACTTTATGCAGAATTTTTGTTTAATTTAAGGAAAAACTCGAATCATTTTCAAGATGTTTTGAAGGTTTAGAAGTTTTAAGTGTTTCAAACATAATTTAAAGTTTGGAAAGAAAAAAAAAATTCTCGCGATTAATGGGAAAATTTTAAGTGATTTTTGATTTGGAAAAATGAAATCTAAGAGACAATTGAAATTGATTTCAAAACATTTAAATTCATTCCCGAAAACTTCGAATAAGATAACGAAAAAAGATTTAAAAGAAATTGTAAACAGTGTCGATTTTTAAAGATTTTGAACAAAAAGTTTAGATATAGTTTTTAGTTTTTCGCGTATTAACGTATAAATAATTATTAAAGAGTTTTTACAAAAAACGATTATAACAAATATTCTAATACTAAGTGAATTTTGCATTAACCATGTTACAAACACATGTAGTTGCAATCATAATGAAGGATTATAAATAGGTTTTTTGTAATTACTTTTCAATAATTAATTGTTAATCAATCGCTCATTTAGACTTGATTCAGCCGTATCGCATGTTGGAGATTTTATTATTATTCTTATTGTTATGATTTATTTGAGCATTGTGTAAACTTTGGACAAAGTGTTTAATTTACAAAAACTTGATATTTTTCAGCCTCATTTAATTCGCGGAGAAGAGTGGACGGTTCTTTACTGCTTTCTCGTATTTTAGGTATTAGCCTGCAGCCTTTGCTAATGGCGCAAAGCAGTTTGGACCCAACCAATACCAGAGCTCAGAGAGCTCTTCGCCAACGCAGGTATCAGTACCTCCACGTACCGAACCCGCGAAATCCAAACCCTCCTGTAATTTTGCAAAGGTGCGGTTATTAGTTTACTTAAGTTATTCTATTTAGTTGGCTTTCCCGAACCATCTCCTCACGTGACTATTCACTTTTATAGACTCTTGGGACCCGCAGCACAGAGCCTTCCACTTTCTGCTAGTCAGGTCCTGGCGTCCAGCTTGAGAGATACGAGAGTTCTTGTTATGGACAATGGACTCGGCATCTTTACCAATCAGGAGGAAGAACAGGTTGATTTTGTCGTGAGTAAAATCTCACTTTTCATTATCTAGTTACAGGCCTCGGACTCACTTCCCCCTTTTTTTTCTTAGTTTTCCCTTTTTTCCCCTGTTCTCAACAAAACTTCCCCTTTTCCCCCTATTGTAACCATTATTGAATACTAATTAAAGCAATTGTAGCACTTGAATAAATTATTTATGAATAAATACGACACACTTTTCAAGTTCTGAACATTAAAAATAAACACTCTTTAAAAACATTTGAAGGTGAAACATTGTACAGCAAGTTGAAAATGTGGAATCTGGAGACAGAAGTTATTATCTAATATAAAATTGGAACAGTTACAAAATATTTAGTACAAAGTTAAATATCTCATTAAAAAATGGGATATTCCAAATTCATCAAATGCAATTTTAAATGTTCTAACTTGAGCAATTTTTTTTTTCAATTTGCTTGAAAATTTAGCTGTTGTTGAAACTTTTTTTTTCGAAAATTAATTTTATTAAACTCACAATTGAACTATTCCTTTTGTGTTTGAAAATTGATCATTTTTAGTCGGAAATTCAACTATTTGGTTGCAAAGCTCATGAAATTCGTTCAAAAGTTATATTTTTTGACAGAAAATTGATTAAAAATTTAACTATTTCGGTAAAAATATATTTATATTGTTGAAAAGCTGTCTTTCTGGTTGAAAATCGAACTACATTGTTGGAAATTCATTTTTTTTTAAATTGAAAATTGCAATTTTTGATTGAAAATTATATTTCGTGTTGAAAGGTTATATTTTTGTATTCAAAATTCAACTGTATTGTAGAAAGTTCTTTTTTTGGCCCAAAAATTAAATAATTTTGTAGAAAATTGTTTTTTTTTTTTATTTGAAAATTAGTTTCTTTGAAAATGTAGCGATTCCATTTTTGGTTCAAAGTTGATCTTCTTTATGTTGAAAATTCAACTATTTGGTTCTAAGTACATCCAATTTTTAAAAATAAATCTTTAATGGCAGAAATCATTGAAAATTATTAAAAATCACAACATGCCGGAAAATTGTCTCAACTTTATCGTTGAGTATCCAACCAAATAGTTGAAATTTCTACCAAACTCTTGAAATCTCAAGCCAAAAGTATGCATTTTTCACAAAAAAGTTGAATTTTACACAAAGTACTTGAATTTTCAACCCGATAAATATGAATTTTCAACAAAAAAGTTAATTCTCAACCAAATAGTTGAATTTTTATCCCGAAAAATGCTCAGCCAAAAAATAAAATGTTGAAAGAAACAGATAAATTCTAACCAAAAATACATTAGTAGATTAAAATTATAAAGAATTACCTTTAAACGAAAAAATTGTTGGATGTTCTTATTCGATTCTATTAATTTTTTTCCGTATTTAAACATATTTTCAAGAAAAGTGTTGAATTTTCAAACAAAGAGATGATTAATTTTCAACCAAGAAGATTAACAAAATACGTCAATTTTTTACCAAATAGTTGAATTTTGAACCAAGAAGATTAATTTTTAACCAAATAGTTTATTTTTAAATTTAAAAATATCAATTTTTAAAAATATAATAAATAATAACAATAAAATAAACAACATCGTTTACAAAGCAGTTGAATTTTATACCAAATTGTTGAATTTTTCAGCAAAAAAAAAAACGAATTTTCTGCAAAACAATTGAATTTTCAACAAAAAAGTTAAATTTCAACCAAATAGTTAAATTTTCAGTAAAAAATATTTCTTCAACTATGCACGAATTTTCAACGAGGTTGTTCAATTCTCAACCAGAGATAAATTGTCAACTAAAATTATGAATTTTTAACGCAAAAAATGAATTTTTAAGAAAGTAGTTGAGCCGAAAAAAACCGAATTTTTAACAAATTACATATATTTTCAACTAAATAGTTGAATTTTTAAATTAAAAAATATAAATTTTTATCCAATAATGGAATAGTTAAAAATTCATTTTAAACCAAATTTATTCAAAAGAAACGGAATTTTTTACAAAATAGTTGAATCTTATACAAATTGTTGAATTTTTAAGCCAGGAAAGTGAATTTTCTACAAAACAGTTAAATTTTCAGTCAAAAAGATTAATTTTCAACCAAGAATATTAATTTTCTACCAAAAAGATAAATTTTCAACGAATTAGTTGAATTTTCAATGAAGAAGTATGACTGACAAAATTGTTGAATTTAAAAAAAAATAAGTAATTCAGTTTTGAACCAAATAATAAATTTTGTAACCAAAAAAGGTGAAATCTTAAAGGAGGGGTATACTGAAACGCTGGTGTAAGCGATAAATAAATAGGGATTTTGATAACCTATAGACTAAAGAATAACATTTTAAATAAACATTGAAGTTCATTTTTAATGCTTTTAAAATATTAGGTTAGAAAACTGGAATTTTTCGTTAAATAAAGTTAATTTAAAAAAAAAAAAAAATTAATTCGGACTACATATAAGTTTAATATTTAAAAAAAATTATGACACTATTTTGACGCTTTTTTTCAAATTTGTGGCACTATTTACACTATTTTTTGTCGCTGAAATAAGTCCGAGGCCTGTAATTTCCATTTCGTTAATTATGAATGTTACTCAAGTTTCTTCTGAATTTCAGGATCAGTCTGGATATTTGTACGGACCTAGTCTAGCTGCCACCTTGAATAATATTCCAACGACTTTACACTGGTGGATCGAGGAAAGCAAATTATTGGATGGTGATTCGCAACCCGACTGTTGTGTTGGTTAGTATTAATTTCAGGAATAAATTATTTACTGTTGTCAATTTTTGGTCCTGATGTTATTTTTTTTCTATTTTGTTAAAGGTGTTGTACATAAACTCATTCCTGATCTGGAAAAATACCGAAACACGGAGTTAGCAGAGAGGAAAGAGAAACGAAAGAAGCAGCAGGCGGCTGAGAAAGAAGCTGAGAAGGATAATAAGGAGGAAAAGGACAAGTCAAGCACCACCGAAGGTAAGATTATATTTTTTATATTCAGTGTGTAAATACAAAATTTAATTGCGAAAACGACGCCGTGATGTATCATTGTTTTATCGATTTCTTTCAAATGAACTGTTTTATGTTGTTCAGCAGCAGAAGCTTCCACGACAATGACAGCCGAGGAACAAACGCCAACGACCTCCACTGCCCAAGAAGCAACCTCCCAAGTAGCGACAGCTGTCGAAGCAACTGTTGAAACTATCAGACCAGACCAACCCACCGAAGAGGACATAATCGAAGTTACTGGCGAGATGGAAGTGACAGTGCAGGATGAGGAAGAGCGACCTCTTCCTCCTCCAGCAGAAGATCAGCCAGTCGAAGCCAGAGAAATCCTAGCAGCAGCTCACAACGCCACTTTGGAACTAGCCGAAAGCATAGTCGATTCCGTTCTTGGACCGAGTGCTTCTGAAGCCACCAGATTACAGAGGCAGTCTGAACGCAATGCAGAAGACTCGAATCTTTCCGAATCCACGGCAGAGAGGAATCTCATTGATTTCGCTCCCGAAACTGGAGACGAGACCTCAAGGGAAAATGGCGATCCCAGCGATTGGATTAGAAGACTCCTCACCGACGACAACCAATCCAACGTTGAGAGAAACGCCAATGTCCTTACTCAAGACGCTACCCCCGCAAGTGCAGAAGCCAGCGCTCCTGAATCTGCGGAACAGCAGCAACCTCCCCAGGAAGAAGAGCAGGCAGAACAACCCGCTGCTCAGGAACTAATTCCTGATGGCGTAGATCCCTCTTTCCTAGCCGCTCTACCCGAAGAAATGCGCGACGAAGTTATCGCGGAACAAATGAGACTGCAGAGACTTAGACAACGGGCTCAGGCACCTGTTGTGGATGAAGTTGCCGGTCCAGTAGAAGTTAATCCAGAATTTTTGGCGGCACTCCCACCAGCAATTCAAGAAGAGGTCCTTGCCCAGCAAAGACTCGAGCAACAGCGACATGCGGCTGCCTCCGCGAACCCAGAAGATCCGGTTGATGCCGCGGCTTTCTTCCAAAATCTACAACCTTCTTTGCGTCAGGCCATCTTGACTGATATGGAAGAGTCGCAGATATCTGTTCTGCCCCCAGACTTGGCGCAAGAAGCTCAGAGTTTGAGACGCGAGTGGGAGGCTCGCAATCGTCACATAATGCAGGAGCGTTTTCTTAATCATGTCAGTCAGGGTAGCACGGCACTGTCGAGTATTTTGAGAAGCTCGAGCCGAGGAAGAGGAGGTAGTACGCGAATTTCCATTCACGCAATGCCACAACGAGCCCAGTGGAACTCATGGAATTCCAGGGGTGAGACGTGCATTGCACATCAACAATCGGGCGCAGGGTTGAGGCTTAGGGGTCGCCAGCTGCTTGATCACGAGTCGATGGCGTGTCTCTTGGTCCTGCTCTTCGTTGACGAACCGAAGATTAATACTCTGAGGCTTCATAGGTAAGAATACATTTTTTTCATACTTCACCCGCTTTCCCTTATTTCCCTCTTTTCCCCTTTTTTTTTGTGTGGAGAATTCGTCTTTTTCTCCTGTTTTCAAGAAACTTCCTTTTTTCTCCCTTTACCTTGTCTCGCTTAAATAGAAGCTGAATTAATAAAACGCGACAAGAAATTTTCGGTTGACAGTTCATTCTTTTTGGTTGATGAAAAGTCTACTTATTACAATTTTGGTTCAGAATTCATCTCTTTCTGTTAAAAATTGTACTATTTGGCTGAGTATTTTATTCTTTTGTTGAAAATAAAAGTATTTTGTTAATCTTTTTCGGTCGATTCAACTGTTTTGTTGAAAATTCGTCTTTTTATGGTAAAATTGCAACTATTTTGGTAGAAATTTAATTTTTCTGTTGTGAAAAATGCAGCTGTTTGGTTGAAAATTAATCAGTTTTGTATTAGAATTCTACTATTTTGTTGAGATTTTTTTTTATGCTACTGTTTTATTTAAATTAAAATCTTTTTTTGTTGTAATATCAACTATTACGTTTTTCGTTGAGAATTCATCTCTTTGGTTGAAAATAAACTTATTGTGTTGAAAATTCTTTTTTTTTTTTGGTTGATAATAGATATTTTTAATTGAAAATTCAAATATTTGGATGAACATCCAATGTATTACGTTGAAAATTCGTCTTTTTTGGTAGAAAAGTAATCGTCGTAGTTGAAAAGGTTTTCCTTGAAACTTGAACATTGTGGTAGAAAATTAAACTATTTGGTACAAAATAGACTTTGTTGTTGAAAATTCAATTGTTTTGTAGCAAATTTGTATTTTTTAGTTGAAAAATTCATCTCTCTTGGTAAAAATTTTATCTTTTTGTAATAATGCAACTGTTTCATTGAAAATTCTTGTATTTTGTTGAAATCTCGTCATTTTTGGTAGAAGCGTACTCTTCTTGGATGAAAATTGATCTTTTTTGTTGAAAATTCAACTATTTTGGTAGAAAATTCATCTTTTTTTGTTGATAATTCAACTATTTGGTGTAAAATTTAACTGTTTTTTTTAAAACATTTGTTTATACCAAAATTTAAGTATTCCATTTTTGGTTTAGAACTTATACTGTATAAATTAAACATTCATATATTTTTTTTAAATTTTGTTATTTTTTGTTGAGTTCAACTAGATGAAACTTTTTTTTGTCGAAAATTAATTTTTTAAACTGAAAATTTAACTTTTCCATTTTAGGTTGAAAATTAAGCTTTTTTCGAAAATCAACTATTTGGTTGAAAATTCGTCATGCGATAGAAAATTTGTCTTCTTGGTTAAAAGTTCATCTTTTTAGGTTGAAAATTCAGCTTTTGGTTACAAATTAACTGTTTTAAATATTTAATTATTTTGTTAAAAAGTTCAATTTTTGGTCGAAAATTCATCAGTTTTATTCAAAATTCGTCTTTTTTATAGAAAGTTGATCTTTTTTGTATAAAACTTATCTTCTTTGGTTGAAAATGAACTTTTTTGTTAAAAATTTAACTGTTCTTTTAAAAAATCGTTATTTCGTATCGAAAATTTAACTTTTTGGTTAAAGATTAATGTTTCTGATTTCAAAAGTCGACCATTTTGATTGAAAATTCAACTGTCTTAAAAAAAAATCTTCTTTCTAGCTTGAAAACTCAACTATTTGTTCGAAAATGCAACTGTTTTTGGTGTTAGTTTAATACTTTTTCTTTGAAATTTCGATAATTTAAATGAAAATTCAACTATTTGGTTAGAAATTCAACTTTTTTGTTAAAATATTCGTATCCCTTACTTGAAAGTGCCACTATTTGGTTCTAAATACAACTGTTAGGTTGAAAACTAATTTTGTTGTTGTTGAAACATGTAGCTATTCTGTTGAAAATTAACTTTTTTGTTGGAAATTTATCTTTTGAGGCTTAAAAGTCAAATTTTCTCTAAACATTCGACTTTTTAGCTTGAAAACTCAGTTTTTTTGTTAAAAATTCATCTCTTTTGGTAAAAAATTCACCTTTTTGGTTTAAAAATGCAACTATTTGGTTGACAATGAATAATATGTTTTTGTTGAGGATTCAAGTATTTTGTTAAAAATCAATGTTTGTTGTTGAATGTTCCTTATTTTATTTGGAACATCATCTGTTTGTTTAAAAATTGAACTACTTCCTTTTTTAGTAGAAACTTCAACTACTTGGTTAAAAATTCATCTATTTTATCCAAATTCGTATTTTTTGGTAAAAAAATTCCATGTTTTTTTGGTAAAAAATACTACTGTTGGGTTGAAATTTTTCATCTTTTTTGTTAAGGATTCAACTAGTTATTTTAAAATTCACCTTTTTCTTTAAAAATTTAACTATTTTCTTGAAAATTCTTCTTTTCTTTATTTTAAAAATAGTGGTTTTAACTGAAAATTTAACTATTCTATTTTTGGTTGAAAATGTATCTTTTTTAGTCGAAAATGCAACTGTTTGGTTGAGAATTCATTTTTTTTAGTAGAAAATTCATCTTCTTGATTTGAAAATTTGTCTCTTTGTTTAGAAATTCATCTATTTTATTGAAATTGTAACATTTTTACTTGAAAGGTTAGGAATATAAACGGTTTAATAATGAATTCAACATGGTACCTACAATAATTTTATTTAAAAGCATTTATTTTCCTGTTTTCGTAAAAAATCACCCTGTTCCCCGTTGTTGAGAACATTTTAGGCTGAAGTCTGCAATATTAAAATTTAAATAATTTTTGTTTATAATTTCCGGGGGTTTTAGTTCCTGTTGGAAAGTATCGAAATATAAATACAGCAGTTAATTGTCAAGTTTTATTTAGCTTGTAATAAAATTAATTTTCAGTTTAAATTAGTGCATATTCTATACAAATTTGAGATTTTTAATGACGAAAAAAATTTTGTTTGTTTTCAGGGTTATTAGGAACTTATGCTATCACGGAAGCACACGAGAGTGGGTTGTAAAGGCATTACTTGGAATTCTGGAGAGGGGCAATGACGAGAACAAGGACATCATTGCAGACTTCATTGGAAAGTTCAAGAGAAAAGGAGCCCACCCGGCTATCGAATATTGTTCACCGAAAGTAGAAAATAGGAGCAATTCGCAGTCATGGTTGAACATCAGCATAGACGCAGCACTTGGTTGCAGAGCGAACGTGTTTCACATTTTGAGACACGGTGGGAAGAAGTCTGACCGGCAAGGTCATAACATCGCAATTCATCCTCAAGCCGCTCCCACCGTCTGCAGACACACCTTAGAGTTGCTGATATCGTTGGCGAAGAGCTTCCCGGGATACTTCGTGCCTTTGAAATCCAAAGAAGCTGAAGAGAAGGAAAAAGAAAAGGAGAAGGAGGCGAGTTTGAAACAGGAGGAAACCGGGGCGAAATCTAAGACCCCAGCGAAGACTGGCAAAAGTGACTTACCTGACTTTTGGGACATGCTTTTGAGGCTTGACTCGTGCGCGTCGAAGAAGGGAAAATCAGTGGCGAGGACGCACTCGAGTTCAAACCTAGGCAGTGAACCCGAACAGGGTACCACCACTTTTGAAGCGTCGGCCTTCGGGCAACTCATATCGATGCTTCATTGGTCTGTCATCAAGAGGAGTAGTCAACTGACTGATAAACTGTTGAGACTGCTCTCTCTTATTTCGATTGGATTGACGGAAGTCAGTCCTTATCGAAGGCAAGAAACAGCGAAAAATAAGAAGCTCGACATCAACAAGGAACAAAGCGTTGCTGCACCTGAGGGACACATCAAGTTGGCCGTCCAAGTTCTCACGAGCAAGAGCTGCTCGGAGGAAGGTCTCGAAGATGCCACTGCCTTGCTTCTTAATCTTTCACATTGTCCAGATCCAACGAGGCAGTTGATACTGAAGTTGCTTCTGGAAGGCGCGATGGAACTGGCAAAGATGGTGTGCAAACACATCAATGAACTGATGATGGAGCTGAAGGTTCTGAACACAGAGATTCACAGAAGAAACTCCCTGGAAGAGCAGCCGTCTACAAGTGCAGGAGGTCCACGAGGCTTGCTACTTGATAGGTTTACGAACGACAATGTCATCATCACCGCACCCAGTAAAGTCAAAGCCGGAAGCGATCTTCAACTTCCGTCGATGGGCGCTCTCATCAGTAAGACTTCTAGTCAAGCCTTCTTCCTTCGCATACTGAAGGTTATTGTACAAATTAGAGAGGCCGTGCGTGTGGGTCACAAGAAGGCAACCGAAACAACTCCACCTGCAGAAACGGCTATGGACACGGGATCCACGACCCAAACTCAGGAGCCAGCGGCTGATGAAACGGCTGAGACCGAAAGTGTTCCGATGGATACAACCCAACCGAACACGTCGCAATCAACAACACAATCAACAACGCAATCAACAAAAGCAACAAAAGCTTCCAGTTCCAAATGGAGTTTGGAAGAAGAAAAGCCTCCACTTCCACTCTTGAGTGAAAGTTTAGTCTTGGACAGCCTTTGGGAGACACTCAGTGCCTGTTTACTCGAACTCGAGCATACGCCCGATCACCATGCCGTCCTTGTTCTGCAGGTAAAGAAATAAGTTTCAATATAAAGAGTTTAAAGGTCAGGGAAAACCTGAAAGAGTCAGAGAATTTTTCAGAAACTGAAATGCAATTTTCGGGGTCTTTCACAAATTCGTAAGGCGTTTTTTCTCAAAGCCCCCCTTAATTAAATTTTTAAACCAAACTTAATGAAATTATATTTAGTCGAGAAAAAGTTGTTATAACAAGCAAGTCTTACAAACCTATAATTTTATCATTTTTTTGGTTGAATATTCATCTTGTGTTTAAAATTTTTACCATTTCGATACAAATTTCAAAAATGTTGTTAAAAATAATTCTTTTTGGTTACAAATTCAACTATTTTGGTACAAAATTAAACTATTTGATGAAAAGGAAACTTTTTTTTGGTTGAAAATTCACATTTTTTGTTTGACAATTCAACTGTTTTGTAGAATTTTCGGTTTTTTTGACATGAAAATTCAACATTTTGGGTGAATTTTTTTTTCTTCATTGACTGATCAATTTTTGTTGGTTGAAAATCAAATTCTTTTGCGGCAAGCTTTTCTCTTTGGTTCAAAAATTAATCTGCTATCGTAGACATTTGATCTTTTTTGGCTAAAGATTCGTCTGGTTGGAAATTAATCTGTTTTGGTTAATGAATCAACTATTTTGTTGCTGTCTTTTTTCGTTAAAATCAACTTTTCTTGGTTTAAAATTATACTCTTATGTTGAAATATGAACTATGACATGTTTCGTTGAGAATTCATCGTTTTTGGTTGAAAATTTATTTCTTTGGTTGAAAATTTAACTCATTTGTTGAAAGTTCAACTATTTAGTTGAAAATTCATGTATTTTGTTGAAAAATCGTCTTTTGTACTCAGAATATTAATCTTCTTGGTGAAAAAATCATCGTTTTGGTTAAGAATTTTGTTAAATATTTTGTTTAAAATTTGTTTTTTATTGAAAATTAATTTTTTTAACAGAAAATTTAACTATTCCATTTTTTTTAATCCATGTTATAAAAATTCAACTATTCTTTTGAAAATTCATGTCTGATGCCGGAAAATCGTCTTTGGTGCTTAGAATATTAATCTTCTTGAAAAAATTCATCTTTCTAGTTGAAAATTGAACTATTTTGTTAAAAATTTATTTTTCATGGTAACAAAATGATTTTTTATCTAAAAATATAACTTACATTTTTGTTGACAATTCATCTTTTTGGTCGAAAATTCAATTATTTATTTAAAAATTAATTTTATGATTGAAGATTTATTATTTGAGTTGAAAATTCGTTTCTTTCGTTAAAAATTGAAATATTTTGTTGAAAATTCGTTTTTTTTATTGAAAATTCATTTTGCAACAGAAAATTTAACTATGCCATTTTATGTTGAAAATTCATGTTCGTTAAAAATTTAACTATTCGGTTAAAAATTCATGTATGTTAATCATTTATCATTTTTGGTCGAAAATTAATCTTTGTGGTTGATAATTTATCTTCTTGATTGAAAATTAATCTTTTTGGATAAAAATTGAACTATTTTGTTTAAAAAATGTTTAATTGAATATTAATTTTTTTAACTGAAAATTTAACTATTCTATTTTAAGTCGAAAATTGATCTTTCTTGGTTGAAAATTCAACTACATATTTAGTTCAAAATTTGTCTTTTTTTGGTAGAAGAGTAATCTAATTAGTTGAAACTTCATCTTTTCGTTTGAAAATTAATTTTTTTTTAAGTCTTCGGTATTCTATTTTCGGTTTAAAATTCATCTTTTTTAATTAAAAATTTATGTATTTTGTTGAAAGATGATCTCTTTGGTTAAGAATTCAACCATGTAACTAAAATTGGTTTTATTGGTTGTTTGAAAGTTAATTTTCGTAACTGAAAATGTAACTTCTGCTTGAGGCTTTATCTATTTCTAGTTGAATATTAATTTATTCTATTTAAAAGTCGTCTCTTTTCAGTTGAAACTTAATGAATTTTGGTAGAAATTTCATCTTTTTAGTTTGAAAATTCAATTTTTGTTTAGAAAACTTTTTTCTGGGTTTAAGATTCAACAATTCTGTTGAAAATGAACTTTTCTGTTAAAAATTAATGTTTTAACTAAAAATTTAATTATTCCATTTTCGGTACAAAATTTTCTTTTTGCGTTGAAAACTCAACTATTTCGTTGCAAATTCGTTTGTCTTGGTAGAAAATTAATCTTCTTGTTTGAAAATTCATCTTTTTGGTTGAAAATTCATCTTTGTTATTAAAAACTCAACTATTTGGTTGGAAAACATCTATTTTGTTGAAAATACAATCCTTCTAAGTTGTAATATGTGTGGATTTACTATTTTTTGAAGTAAATTGTCTTACGCAATTTGTGGATGACGCCTTATAACATTCTGACTGTTGTCACTAAAAGTCTTTAAATAATTAAACAAGTCTTTTTTTTGCATTAGCATTATTATTGATCTCCTAAATGTAAAGTTGTTTTATACCTGAAAGAAAAATGTATAACTATGCGGGAAAACGAAAAATTGTTTAGGGGAATGTCAGGTAGTTTCGAAATTGCATTTTGTAGCTACCCTGGATATTTTTATTGATATTGTAAATCCACTGCTTGAACAATTTTCATGAAACTGTCTCACTTTGTCTTTCAGCCCGCAGTCGAGGCCTTTTTCTTAGTACATTCTTCGTCCAGTATATCTCGGGATCGAAACAACGAAAGTACAACGGAAAATCGAGACCGGGAAGCTGTGCCAGATTTGGCACCTGTTTCCCCCATATATTCCGACAGCGAAGGTACCACTCAACCTGAATCTACCACGAACACATCTTGGGATTTGACACCAGCACCACAAAAGACTTTACCCCCTGACCAACTTAAGTTCCTTAAATTTGCCGGTAAGTTAAATCAATATCAGGCCTCACAGGCCGGTCCACGTATCCCCTATTGTACCCTATATTTAGTCGAGATCCCTAAAGTACACTTACTTTCAAGATTTGGTCCCTATGGTACTCTATATACATCCCATAATGGAACTTTAACAAAATTTATAATATGATCGAAGCTTCCGAAAGTCAGGAATTTTGAAAAAAAGTAGCAAATCAGAGAATTTCTGTAAGAATTAAAGTGAACTCTTGTCTATTTAAAGACGCACCTATTTCAAGGCGTACCTATTTCAAGTCCCCCATGCTGGGATATTTCAAATTGTCCCGTTTTGTAACCTTCCACCACGGCCCGAAGAGCGGGAAGCCCTCGTTGGTTTGAATTGAGTATTTTAGCATGACGTCATGGGAATGCATACGAGTTTTTCGAGAAAATATTGTGAACGTAAAAGTAAGTCATAAATGTACGAATAGTAGTATTTGTCAGGTGTAGAATATATTTTCTCAGCCATGTTCCATTCTTTTATCTATTGACGACCTTTCAGTGTCGGGAAATAAAATATACAAAATTTGAGGTTAGTGTATCAGATCAATCTGATTGAATTGATTTCTTGTTTGAATTGAGTATTTTAGCATGACGTCATGGGAATGCATACGAGTTTTTCGAGAAAATATTCTAAACGTAAGTCATAAATGTACGAACAGTAGTATTTGTCGAGTGTAGAATGTATTTTCTCAGCCATTTTCCAATCTTCTCTCGATTGACGACCTTTCAGTGTCGAGAAATAAAATATACAAAATTTGAAGTTAGTGTATCAGATCGATCTGATCGATTGAATCAGGATCGGGTATTCTAACCGATAAAAGGATATAAACACGGGGCAGCCAATGAACGTCGCTTGACAAAAATCACCCGACGTCTCGCGGTAGAGGTGGGGGCCTTTCCAGCCTTGAAATACGCAAATGTTTACATTTCGCGGCCCTTGAAATAGGCAAGAGTTCACTGTAACTGTAAAAAATAATCAGGGCTACCACACAGTCACTATTAGTAATTTTTTCTTTCGAATCACTTTTTAGTCACTTTTTTAAGTTAATTAATTTTGAAAAGATCACATTATTCACTGTTCTTTCAATAAATTAACTCATGGGTTTATCACTATTCAGTTTAGGTCTTATAGCCATTTCGGAATTGTCTTGAATTCTTTCGAAATATTTCAGAGTTTTTTTTTTAAATTCAATAATTTGAACGGGTTTTTAAGGTTTTAGGGTGTTTCTAAAACTTGTGAGGCATTTTCAAGAGCTTTTGATTTGAAATATTTTAGGGAATTTTAAAAGGGAATTTTTGATTAATTCCATTAATTTGAAGGGATTTAAAAACGTTTGAAATATTTCAGGATAAAGAATTTGCTAGATTTTCGGAATTTATGGAACGATTTTACAGGACATATAAGGTTTTAACAGGGTGCACAGTCTTCCCCTTTTTTCTTAGTTTTCCCTTTTTTCTTGAAATTCCCCTTTTTTCCCCTATTCTCAGAAAACTTGCCCCTTTTCCCCTTTTCTCTTTAAATATACGGTATTTGAAATTGTCCACATTATTAAATAATAATTAAAGCAATTATAGCATTCAAATAATTATTTATGAATAAATAAGGTACACGTTTCAAGTGCAGACCATTAAAAATACTCTTACAAAAATTTGAAGATGAAACATTTTAAAGCAAGTTGAAAATGTGAAAACTGGAGACAGAAGTTATTATCTAATACAAAATTAGAATATTCACAAAATATACAGTACTTTTTAAACAAGTTTTAGAAGAGTTCAAATTTCGTTCAAAATTTGTATTTTCTGGCGGAAAGTTGGTTAAAAATTTAACTATTTGGTTACAAATATATTTATTTTGTTGAAAAGCTGTCTTTTTGGTTGAAAAACAAACTAGTTTGTTAAAAATTAATTTTTTCAAACTGAAAATTGCAATTTTTGATTGAAAATTATTTCTTGTGTTGAAAGCTTATATTTTTGAGTTAAAAATTGGAATATATTGTAGAAAGTTCTTTTTTTTTGGCTCAAAAACTCAATAATTTGGTAGAAAATTGCTTTTTTATTTTGAGAATTAGTTTCTTCAAATGAAAATGTAGCAATTCCATTTTTGGTTCAAAATTTATCTTTTTTATTTTGGATTTTTTTTTCTTTATTGACTAAAAAATCTTTTTTTATTGAAAACTCAACTCTCGTTGAAAATTCGTGTTTCCGGATTAAAGATTCAACTGTTTTGTAGAAAATTTGAATTTTCTCTGGAATATTCAATAGTTTGTTAGAGAATTCAACTAATTGGTCGAATTTTGAACTGCTTTGTGAAAAATTCATCATTTCAGTTGAAGTTTTTGTTTGTTTGTTAAAAAATAAGTTTTTTAACTAAAAATTTTAATTTTTGGTTGAAAATTAACTTTTTAATTGAAAATTTATATTTTTGTGTGGAAAAATCAACTGCGTTGCAGAAAATTCTTCTTTCAAGCTTTCAACAATTTTTTCAATTCAATTCAATTTCAATTCAATTCAACAATTTGGGCGAAAATTCAGTTTTTTCAATCGAAAATTAATTTTTTGAAACGAAAATGTAACTATTCGATTTTTGATTAAAAACTGATGTTCTTAATTCAACAATTGAACTATTTTACTCAAAAATTATCGCATTTGTTGAAAATTTTAAATTGCGAAATTTAAAAATAAATTTCTTGCTCAATTACAGTTTTTTTTTAAATATGCAAAAACATTTTTTTTTTTTTGATTGAGTCATATTCACACATTTAAAAAAATTTGAATATGTCGGACCTGAAATTTATTCAGCTTGAACCAACGAAACATTTGTTTATTTTGGTTTTTCGGAAAAAAATTTTGTCGTGAGTTAGGCTTTTTGGGATTTCATATCTTTTTTGCGATTTCTAAGAGTTTTAGTAATTTTCAGGGATTTAAAAAAAATTTCGTGCAATTTTAAAAAATGTTCTAGAATTTCTGTGTCTTTTCGGGGAATTTGATGGGGTCTTGAGGGACTTCGTAGGGGTTTCAAAGATTTGAAGAGATTTTAAATTGGTTTCTGGAATTCACCCTGAATTTTTATTAATTTATCCTGAATTCTTTGAAATTCTTTGGAATTTTTTTAATTCACTTGAGTTCTTTTAAATTTACTCAGTTCTACTTAATTCAAATTTTAATTCAAATTTGAAACATTTTAAAGTAGTTTTTCGAATTCCTTGGTATTTTCAAGAGCTTACAATTTTTCAAAAGATTTTCAAGACTTTTAAATTTCCTTGTCATTTTTAAGAGCTTTAAAAAGTTTCAAGGAATTTCAAAAGATATCAAAGGATTTGAAATATTTTAGGAAATTTTAAAAGATTCCCAGAATTTTTAAATTTATTTCACTAGTTTCAAGGGATTTCGAAGACTAAAATATTTTTTGGTATTTTAAAATATTCCAAGATATTTTCAAGTGAATTAAACAATTTCAAGGTATTTTCAAGAGTTTTAGTAATTTTCAGAATTTAACAAAATTTGCATGCAATTTTAAAGAATTTTCTAGAATTTCGGTGTCTTTTCGGGGAATGTCATATGGGGCCTTGAGGGACTTGGTAGGGGTTTGAAAGATTTCAAGAGATTTTCAAATATTTTTTTTGCAATTTACTTGGAATTTGCTCTGAATTCTTATTAATTTATCCTGAATTCTTTCAAATTCTTTTGAATTAATTAATTTAGTTTATTTATATTAATTTTTTTAGTTAATTCTACTCAATTTAATGGATTTTAAAAAAGTTTTTGTTTAATTCATCTTGAAGTCTTTGAAACTCACCTTAATTTAATTCTAAACACACTTCAAACTAACTCAATTTGATGCATTTTTTCACTTTTTAAATTGTTTTGAATTCACTTGATTGTTTTTAAAATTCAATTTGATTTTTATGAATTTAATCAAATTGTTCTCGTTTCCCTTAAATTTCTCTAGATTCACTCAAATTTTACTGAAATAAATAGATTTTTTCGAATTTCAAAATTTTTTCGAATTCATTTCAATTCTCATAAATTGTTTTGTAGTCATTAATCATTTTTTTTAAAGTTAATAGGGTTTCAAAGATTTGAAGAGGTTTGAAATTATTTTTTGGAATCTATCCTGAATTCTTATTAATTTACCATGTATTCTTTCAAATTCTTTGGAATTCTCTGGAATTTTTTTTTTGATCCACTGGAATTCTTCTAAATTTACTAAACTCTACTTAATCCAATCGATTTTTTTAATGTTTAAGTTCTTATATAATTGTTCCTGATGTCTTTTAACCTCACCTTGAATTCTTAACCATTTCATCACATTCTTTTGAATTCCCTTTAATTTTTCTAAGCTCATTTCAATGTTACTGAATTCAGTTAAGTTTTTTTTCCATATTTTTACATTGTTTTCAATTAATTTGATTTGTTTTTTCAATTCACCTTGAATTTTTATAAATTTCGTCAAATTCTTCTCGTTCGTCTTAAATTGTTTTTCCAATTCATTTGAGTTCTTTTGAATTCAACTTGAATTGTTTTGAAATCTTAGGAATTTATCCTGAATTTGTTACCCTTTGAGCGTGAAAAAGAAGTCCCTTTGGTCCCGATATTTTATCCCTTAGGGGCTGTGAGGCCTGAAATACAAATCCGATTCAACGTTTTTAACATTGGATTATAAATAATAATTTCAATGTTTATTTTCATTCTAGAAACGCACAGGACTGTGTTGAACCAAATTCTTCGGCAAACAACTACTCACTTAGCAGACGGACCTTTCTCCGTGTTGGTGGACCATACGAGAGTTTTGGACTTTGATGTTAAGAGGCGATACTTTAGAACAGAATTGGAACGAATGGATGAAGGTATTCGTCGCGAGGAGTTGGCTGTTCACGTACGCAGAAGTCACGTCTTTGAAGACTCCTTCAGGGAACTCCATCGCCGAAATGCTGACGAATGGAAGAATCGGTTCTACATCGTCTTCGAAGGTAGATTACCTTTTTTATTTCAATCGAAATTATGTTTCATTCTCATTTACAGGCCTCGGTTTTACATTTTTTTTAACGATGCAACTATTTTGCTTAATTTTTTAAAAATATAATAATAATAATTTTTCGTCCTTGGTTTTGAAGCTGTTAGAGTATTTTCAAAGACTTCACAGGATTTCAAATTTTTTAAAGAAATTTTAAGAGATTACAAATTTCAAGATAATTGACGGAATTTGAAAATATTTCAAGAGATTGTTAGGAATTTTACCAGACCTACGCGATTTTATTGGATTTCCAAAGACTATCAAGATTTCAAACATTTTAAAAGATTTGAAAGGTTTTAGGGTATTTTGTAATATTCCAAGAGATTAAAAAAATTTCAAGCAATTTTAAAAAGGATTCATAGGATTTCAAAAGAAATTATAAAATTTTTAATGACTTTGAAGATTTAAAGGGATTTAAAAATGTCAGAGATCACAGTTTTTCCCTTATTCCTCTGCGTTTTTCCTCTTCTTTTTCAAATTTCCATTTTTTCTCCTCATTCTTGAAAAACTTCCCCTTCTTTGTTTAAATATGCGATATTTGATAATACAATTGTTCATTTTATTTCAAAAATAATACATTAACAAAATTACTCTTTTCAGAACTAGAATATGCTAAATCGTGTAGTGAAATTTATATATTTTTTTAAAGAGAATTATCTATTATAATTAATATATCTTTTTAGAATTTAAATTAAAAATTTCATTAATTCATCGTTATCATTAAAATTACAATTTTACAATATTTGACGTTAGACTAAAACTTTTTAAATGATTTTCAATTATAATTGTAATTTTCAATTATATGAATGTATGAATGAACATAATATATTCCATAAAAACGAAAAAAATCATTTTAAACAATTTAATTTCAGGATCTTAATTCAAAAAATTGTAATATTATTTTATTACAGTTTAAGAAGTCTTCATCGAAATTTTCAGTAGATATTCAATTGATTTAGAAATTAATCCTGTACAATTTTTCGATTATTCTAAAATTCAAACAAGAATTACAAGATTTATCAACGATCTTAATGATATTTTCCGATTGAATACAAATTTAACAAGTTCTAGAATTTAAAAAAAAAATCAAAAACTAGCTTTTAAGAGATCTAAAAATTTAAGCGCCGTTTTTAGTGAGTGTTAAAATATTTTTCCCTATAAATATTTTTCCCAAATAATATTTAATGTAAAGTCTTATCAAAATTGAAACAAACTTCTTTCTCTTAGTTTTTCTTAAATGAAGAAAACTACGCGTTTCTTCGAGGCTAAAATAAAACTAACAAATGATATTTTTTTTTATTACAAATTTAATCCATTTTTAATTTTAAATTGTTTTATCCTTCAGGGTTTAATCTGATAATGTTCATGGATAAGACTTTTATTTTTACTTCGTGCATTCATGAACAATTTTTTGTTTAAAGATATAAAATATTACTATTTAAAATGTAACACTGTGTGACTAACAATATTTTTGGAAAGAGTTAAGATCTCCAGATACGTGAAAAATTGACATCTATGAAAATATTGAAATTTAAAATAAAATTAAGATCTCCTGATGGATAAAGGAAATATTCAGCTATGGAAATACATATTAAAACTAGGAATGAAAGAATTTTTTCACACATATCTTAATAACTAGAATTGATTATTTATTAAATTATTTAACTCGTTTCAGAAATGTTCAGACCTTTCAATATTTAAAAACTTATTATTGATTTTTGATTAATTTTTAGTATTAGAAAACAGAAATACAAGGATGTGAAGCGCCCATGCATTTCATTTAAACTTTTTTTTCGAGAAATTTAGTAAATAATATCAATTTAAAATTTATGTTCCAGGAATTTCAAATGATTTATACTTTAATAAATTTTTACGATCCCCAAAGATTTTAAGGGAGTTCAAAGAATTTCTAGAGAACTTTAGGGAATAGATTAAATTCAGTTTCAATGGATTTCTAGAATTTAAGGAATATGTAATATTTAATTATACTTATAATTATCACGATTTAATTATGAAGGAAGAAATTTTTAGAGCAGAAAATATTCTTTATTATGAGAAGAATTCAAAACGTATGAAAATTGTTTATTTAACTAATTGTATTTTTTCTCAGACTTTTTTATATCTCCGTGACTAGATATCCAATAACCCTTTCCCATTTTTCGTGGAGAAATTGCCCTATTTTCCCCTTTTTTGAGCACCTTTTGCGCTGTGATCCCTGAAAGATTTACGAGTTTTTCAAGCGATTTCGAAGGATTTGAAAGATTTTATAATACTTTACAAGATTTCAACAAATTTCAAGAGATTGAAAAATTTCTAAGTAATTTAAAATGATTTTGTAAGATTTCAGAAAATTGAAAAGATTTCGAAGATTTTAAGGATTTTTTACGGTATTTTTAAAATTTCGAGGGATTTCAAGAATTTTATAATATTGTTTAGGGATTCGTAGGATATGGAAAGAAATGAATAGGTTCCATAAGATTATAAGGAATTTCTAAATATAAAAAAAAAGTGTTTTTCAGATATTTCTGAAGGTTTCAATATAATGCAAGGGGTTTTAATGGATTTCAGTAGATTTAAAAGCTTTTAAGGTATTTTAAAAGATTTCAAGGGACTTATCAGATTTTTTGTGTCTTACGGGATTTGATAAATTTCAAGGGATTTCAAAGGATTTTACAGACTTAAAGAATTTTTCAAAGACTGCAAGGAATTTAACAAGATTTAAAAAATTCTGAGGGGTTACAAAAAATTTCGTAGGATTTCAGACAATTTCAAATCATTAAATAAAGTATCTGGAATATGAATTATCTTCAAAAGATTTCAAGCGATTCCAAATGATTTTACTGATTTAAGGGATTTCACGATTTTTAAGGGATTCATAGAATTTCAAAAGAGATTGTAAGATTTTACGGGATTTTATGGGAGATGTGTATTGTATACCAGATTTGAAAACTAGTCAATCCTATTTCTATTTTATTTATTATTTATACTATTTCAGGGTGCACAGTCTTCCCCTTTTTTTCTTAGTTTCCCCTTCTTTCTTGAAATTCTCCATTTCCCCCCTATTCTCAAAAAACTTCCCCTTTTTCCCCTTTTCTCTTTAAATATATGATATTTGAAATGTTACCAATTATTGCATAATAATTAAAGCAATTATAATACTTGAATAAATTATTTATGAATGAATAAAGTACACGTTTCAAGTGCAGACCATTAAAAAAAATACTCTTAAACAAATTAGAAGATGAAACATTTTAAAGCAAGTTGAAAATGTGAAAACTGGAGACAGAAGTTATTATCCAATATAATTATTCAATATAAAATTGGAACAGTTACAAAATATATAGTACTTTTTAAATAAGTATTAGAAGATTAACACACTTTAGTTGAAATGTACAAAGTTAAATACCTAATTAAAAAATGGAACATTCCAAATTCATCAACTATAATTTTAAATTTTCTCACTTGAGCAATATTTAATTTTTTTAAATCTTTACTTGAAAATTTAACTATTGTTGAAACCTTTTTTTTTCGTTGAAAATTAATTTTTTTAAACTCACAATTGAACTATTCTATTTGTGTTTGGAAATTGATCTTTTTTAGTCGGAAATTCAACTATTTGGTTGAAAATATATTTATTTTGTTGAAAAGCTGTCTTTTTGGTTGAAAATCAAACTACTTTGTTAAGAATTCATTTTTTTAAGCTGAAAATTGCAATTTTTGATTGAAAATTATTTTTTGTATTGAAAGCTTATATTTTTGAGATAAAAATTCGAATGTTTCGTAGAAAGTTCTTTTTTTTTTTTTGCTCAAAAATTCAATAATTTTATAGAAAATTGGTTTTTTCATTTTTAAACTAGTTTCTTGAAATGAAAATGTAGCAATTCCATTTTTGGTTCGAAGTTGATATTTTTTATTTTGAAAATTTAAATATTCTGTTAAAAATTTATATAATTTGTTAAAAATTCGTCGAATTTTGAACTATTTTGTTAAAAATTCACTTTTTACTTAAAAATGCATCATTTTAGTTAAAGTTTTTGTTTTTTTTTTTTGTCAAAAACTAGGGGTTTTAACTAAAAAAAAAAAGTGTTTGGTTAAAAATTAACTTTTTAATTGAAAATTCATATTTTCGTGTTGAAAAATCAACTGCATTGTAGAAAATTCTTCTTTCATGCTTCAAAATTCAACAATTTGGGAGAAAAATCAGTTTTTTCAATTGAAAATTAATTTTTTTAACGAAAATATAACTATTCGATTTTTGGTTAAAAACTGATGTTCTTAATTCAACAATTCAACTATTTTGTTCAAAAATGATTTTATTTGTTGAAAATTCAAAATTGCGAAATTTAAAAATAAATTTCTTGCTCAGTTGCAATTTTTTTGAAAATGTGCGAAAACATATTAGGATTTTTGGGATTTCATATCTTTTTTGCGATTTTCGAAAGTTATAAACACCACGAAAATAAATTTGTCCAATGAATAAAAAATAATAACATGTTTCTTTGGTTCAATCTGACTCAATTTCAGGTTCGAATCAATCCAAAAAACATGTTTTTGTATATTTTAAAAAAATTTAATTTTAAATTAAAGAAAGAGTACAGAAGATATTAACCGATTAAAATTTTTGTCTTTACTTGTTTTGGATGTCGTCGACCCACAAATCTTAATCACTCAGCTGAAACGATTCGATTAATTTTAGCATTTTTACTTCGCTCTACTGAAGAGTGTAGTTTTAAACTAAAATTGAAAGTATTAATTATATTAAGGAAGAAATGACAAATCCGAGAAGGAAATATTTATGAGAACGATGTTAAATATATCAAAATTGTCTATTTAACTAATTTTATTTTTTTCTCGAACTTTTTTATATCACCATGAATGGATTTCGAACGACCTGAGTATATTAAATTTTTAAAAATAAATTCCTTAATGGCCAAAATCATTGAAAAATCATTTAAAATTATTTAAAAGTATAAGATTTCATTAAAAAAATTGTTTGTTCTTTTCGACATACAAAAATAAATGTTTAATTTTCCCCCTGTTTTCCCCTTTTTCTTGATAAAATCACCCTATTTCCCCTTTTTTGAGCTCCTTTTGCGCTGTGATCTCTGCTATTTTGCTACTATTGTTCGAAATGTATGCATTTCTTAAATGATTCCGTGGCCGGCGTTAATAATTCTACAGGATTTAAATCGATGGCATCTTACTATATTTAAACAAATTATTATTATTATTCAGGCGAAGAGGGTCAGGACGCAGGAGGTTTGTTGAGAGAGTGGTACGTGATAATTTCGAGGGAAATCTTCAACCCAATGTACGCGCTTTTCACCGTTAGTCCAGGAGATCGTGTCACATATATGATCAACTCATCTTCCCACTGCAATCCCAACCATTTATGTTACTACAAGTTCGTTGGAAGAGTGATAGGTAAGTTTTCGAATAGTGGATTTTGACCTGTAAAATTTGAAGGGATGCTATTTTTTAAATAACTTGTTTCTTGCTACAGCAAAGGCAATTTATGACAATAAATTGCTCGAGTGCTACTTCACTCGTAGCTTCTACAAACACATCCTAGGCATCCTCGTTAAACACACTGATATGGAGAGCGAAGACTACAGTTTCTACAAAGGCCTCGTATACCTAACTGAGCACAATATCTCCGAATTGGGATACGAACTGACATTCTCAGCTGAAGTATGTATTCGATTTTCATAAACTTATTTTTTAAACAGGGTGTCTACTCACCTGGAAAAACCTGGAAGTGTTTTAAAAATATGTATAAAATCAAGTAACAGTGTTTTTTAATTTGCAAAAGTAACTTTGGAAGTATTCGATTTTATAGTAATTTTAATCAAACTTTTTTCTTACATTTTTATTAATCTCAGGAAAATATATTCTATTCGTTAAGAAACACGTATTCATTAAATTAAAAGCATTTAATTAAATTAAACGCAACTTTAATTTTCTATCGCAAAATATGAATTTTCAACAAAATAGTTCAGTTCTTACTAAAACAGATTATTTTTCAAGTGGACAGTGCAATTTTAACAACAAAATTGCTACCAGAAAAAAACGATTTTTCACAAAAATACATCAATTTTAAACCAAATAGTTGAATTTTGAACTAAAAAAAGATAAATTGTCAACAAAATAGATTATTTTCAACCAAACAGTAAAATTTTTAATCAAATATATTTTCTGCCAAACTATTAAAATACGTATCGAAAAAGACGAATTTTGTATCAGATAGTTGCATTTTTAACCTAAAAATTGAATTTTTAACAAAAAAGTTCAACTTCAACTAAATAGACCAATTGTCTACAAAATAATTAAATCCTCGACCGAAGAGGATTAAATTTCTACTAAAAAAGATGAATTTGTAAACCAAAAAGACAATCGTTCAATAAAACAGTTGAATTTTTAACAAACAAGTTAATTTTCTAAAAAAAAAGTCATTTTTCAATCCAACCGTTAAATTTTCAAGCAAGTAGTTAAATTTTCTAACAAACTGTTAAAATGTTAAGCCAAAAAGATGAATATATGGTACAAAACAATTCAGTTTATACCGGAATATATAAATTTTCAACAAATAACTCCATTTGCGTCCAATTCCATGAATTTCCTGTCAAATAGTTGAATTCTCAACTAAAACAGATTACTTTTCAACCAAACAGTTACATACAAAGAAATTTGTTCCATCAAAAAAGACAAAGTTTGATACGAGGAGATTATTTTTCTATCAAAAAAGACAAATGTTCAACAAAATATATCAATTTTAAACCAAATAGTTCAATTTTGAACTAAAATACATAAATTTGTTGAAAAATATATTAATTTCAAGCGAAATAGCTGATTTTTTAGCTAAAAAAGATAAATTGAAAAAAATAGTACATTTCCAACTAAATACTAGTTGTATTTTACACCAAACTATTCAAATTTCAAGACAGAAAGACGAATTGTCTACCAAACAGTTGAATTTTTAACCCGAAAATATGTTTTTTTTTAACAGAAAGTTAATGTTCAACCGAATAATTGAATTTACAACCAAATAGTTGCATTTTCAATCAAAAAAGATTAATTATTCATATTAAAAGAGAAGAATTTTTTATCAAAAGGGCGAATTTTCAACAAAACAGTTGAACTTTTAACCAAAATTGTGGATTTTCAAACTGAAAATATAAATTTTCACAAAAAAAGTAATTTTTCTACAAAAAAGATCATTTGAAACCGAATAATTGAGTTTTATACCAAATTGTTGAATTTTCATGCTAAAGAGACGAATTTCTAACAAACAGTCGAATTTACAACCCGAAAATATAATTTTTCAACTAAAAGTTAATTTTCAACCAAATTGTTATATTTTTCTATCAAGCTGTTGAAATTTCAAGCCAAAAGGACAAATATAAACTACAAAACAATTCAATTCGTATATGAATATATTAATTTTAAATAAATAGGAATTTTTAAACCAAAAAGACGAACTTTCAAACAGAAAATATGAATTCTTACCAAACAAGTTTTTTTTTCAAGAAAAAAAGTTCATTTACAATCAAATAATTGAATTGTCTACCAAACAGTTGAATTCTTAACCCGAATATGTGATTTTTCAACAAAAAGTTAATGTGCAACAAAACCGTTAAATTTTCAACCAAATAGTTGAATATATCTACTCAAACTATTGAAATTTCTAGCTAAAAAGATGTATATTCTACAAAACAGTTGAATTTTCAATCCGAATTTATGAATTTTGAACAATAAACTTCATTTTTAAGTAAATAGATACATTTTCTACAAAATAGTTGGATCCTCAGCCAAAACAGATTAATTTTTCACGATGTATTTCTAACGAAAAAAGATGAAATTTCTGTCAAAGGAGATAAATTCTTAAACCAAAATGACCAATTTTGAACAAAAGAGTTCAATTTTTAACAAAAAATATGAATTTCTACCAAACAGTTGTATTTTTAAACCGAAAATATGATTTT